>JBBJLS010000011.1:1629913-1650840 GCA_037577275.1 Bryconaethiops microstoma
CAACCTTCTACACATTTCTACTGACACACACACACCACACCAACCTTCTACACATTTCTACTGACACACACACCACACCAACCTTCTACACATTTCTACTGACACACACACACCACACCAACCTTCTACACATTGCTCCTCAAAACACAGTACTCACATAAAATGCAATTTCTACTCATGTTATGCCATATTGCTACCACTGCTGCTACTCCAAGTATGCTGCCAGCTCTTCTATTTAGAGGCATTTTTTGTTTTGTACACACACTGTGTGCGTAATTTTACTCATGCAGCCACACTCTTATGTAGTACAGAAGGACAGTGTGACCTTAATTGTTTTAAAGCATGCAGGCCTGTGTGTTTATTTGTGCATTGAGACTTGGTTTATAATGCTGTGAGCTTTTGGGTGAATGTTTTTTAAGTATTTTTTTATATATTTTTTTTGGCTAGGGCCCTCTTGTGGATGTAGGAGACATAACATTTGCTTAATCTGAAATTCATTTACTCTCGGGTTTGTCATATGTATATCACACAGTTTCCTTAATTCAGTTTCTAGATCAGGAGTAGGGCTGAATGATTTAGGGAGAATATCTAATTGGGATTTTTCTGACCAATATTGTGACAGTGATTTAAGTTGTGGCTCCCCCCGCCACCCATTAATGTTCTGGCTTGAGGCTTGACCACCACCACTTACTGGTGTTTTGTTGCTTTTAATGGGTCTAACTTGCATACAGGCATGCCTTTAGATTCAATTCCCCCACTTAAGACTGCAGTGTTGACAATACAGACTGTAATTAAAATTGTTGTGATTTGAAAGTTGCACTCTTTAAAACCTTTATAAAAAGGTTCAGTCATTTAGCTCTAATCAGGGGTTTGCAACCCCCCACTATGCCTTTTTTTATTTTTATTTTTTGCTTTGTCTTATCTAGCACTTTTGATTCGACTTGTTTAGTAATTAACAAGCGCCTTGTTGACTGGGTCACATGTGTTTGGGTATGGAGAAAACACAAGCATGTTGAACGTAAGGTCCTCAAGACTGGATGCGCACTAACCTGTTTTCCTGCTTGTCCTATTTAGCAACAGACGTCTACGTTCATACCAAGCATTCTGTTACTATAACCAAAACTCCCTTGCTAAAGCACCCGACGCCAAGCTCCGTTGCTTGGATATCTCTGTTGCCACGATGTTTACAGATGCAATATCTCAGCCCTTGGGATATATATCAGTACGTGAGTCTCCATATAAATCCGAAAAGTAACCTGTTTGCAATAGTAGGCGCTGAGATATGATGAGAAAAGGAAAGCTCTTGGCATTTCAGTTTTGATGTGCTGATTAGTCGTGTAAGACCTTTCATGTTTTACTGTGTAAAAGATTGTCTTTCAGGCGTGTTGTGAGATGTGTATACCATGATGAAAGCTCAACATACTCAATTGTTCTAAAGAAATCTGAAGCCCTAACACTCTCAGTTAAGGCAAATGAATCTTGCCTCTGTATGGACTTAATAAGTTAGTTCAGGCTTTGCTTTCATATATTCGTTTTTGAAAATAAATATTACAACAGATCGATCGAACTGCATATTCATCAATGTGCATTTTATTTAGAGGAAAAAAGCTAACCAAAAAAAACCCCAAAATACGTTAACTACAATTTATCTGTGTAGTTGTTTTTTCCTGTGATTAGTATGTGTGATTTGGGAACAGCTTTCTGAATGTTTCCATTTATTTACATTTTTGTGATATTTTTTTCCCCTCAGAATAATTCCAATGAATATATAATATATTTATGTGAAAGCATTTGTTGTATGATTTAGAGATCTCCTGTGCTCAGAAATGTGTTTAAATGATTAACTCCTCTGAAAGGCTTATGTCAAGTGTTACCATAGCCCAGAATTCACATTTGTGTCAGAAACACATGTTGTCTCAGTACTTCAATTAAAAATAAAAATCAATAAATACATTACGAAGCACTATGTAGGATGTATGTTTTGTGTGTCAGGAATAAATCTCAGACTGCCCCGGCCTAATATTTTAAAATGATATATAGAGCAGCGTGACAGGACAGGAAACAGTTTCTACATAATATTTATCTTACTAACTCTTGTATATAATTGAATGTACTGTCCTGGTAGGTAGCAGGTAGTGGTACTTAGTGGTGGTGGAAGGTGAGTTATTGGTGCTGGAGTGAAAACAGGACAGAACCTAACTTGCTCTGTGGTGTGTTTCAGCTGTTAGACTGTTAAGTTAACCATTGTGTAACCAGTGCCACTTCTCCATGGTGCCGTTCATCATTTAGCAATCGTTGAACAGTTATGCAGTTCATGGTTTAACATTTGTTTGCTAGCGATTTGAAAAGTTTGTTTGTTAATTTTCTATGGTTTGTGAATTGGCAAAAGGGTTACATATGGATAAAAGTATTGTGACACACCTGTTTTTCAGGGTTTGGACAGTGTGTGTGTGTGTGTGTGTGTGTGTGTGTGTGTGTGTGTGTGTAACAGATTTTGTATGTATATATGTGTGTATATATTTATATAAAAATGTATAGTTGCCCCAGTGTTTAAGTAGGATTTTTACATTTGTGATCCTGCTCAACTTGTTTTTAATTTATGACTTTGTGTCTTGTGAGATTTTGTGCACTGCTAACATTGAGATGCTGCTGTTGTTTCTCCTACACCTTTGAATGAATTCTTATTTTCACTTCTCTATAAATAGAACAGGCCAGACTTTGTCTTTCTTTTTAATTGTTTGTAATGTTGTGAGGAACTTATGAAGTTTATTAAGTGATTTATTTATTTATTTATTTTAGCAGTTTTGCTAATTTCCTGTTCTCTTTTTTTGGCACAGAGGTTGAAACCATCAGAGAGCGAGGGGGGTCATCTATCAGGGCCTGGTCGTGCAGCGTTTCAGCCAGAGCCAGAGAAAAGGAGGGAGAGGGTGAGAAGAGGAGGAAAGGAGGACGGCGGCGGAAGAGTGTTGTGGTCACTTGCTTTAGGCGGCTCTGTTGCCAGCTGATCTAATTTTGTTTGTCACTTAACATTTGATTTCTGCAAAAGTGGTTAGGTTTTAACTTCAATATCGAAAGTGTTGCTGTTATCAGGCAGTTATTAGTATTAGTGTTGAATTTTATTTTATTTTTTCCATCATTTTTCTGACACAAAGGTTTTTTCTTTTTTGTATGTTATTTTTGTGAGTTGTTTTTTTGGAGGGGGGGTTGTGGACAGTAGTTTTCACATCAAATTTGACCTTTGACCCTTTTTACCTCCTGCACACACCCAGTATAAGGCAGCTATTTCCCTACTCTTTCTCAAGTTTGGAAGTCTTAAAACACACATACCTTCACACACGACTCACGCACACCACTCAGCCTTCTCACCTAAGCCTGGTCCAGCCTAGTCTCACCTGCTCCGCTCCCCTGGACAGGGTAAGACCCCCGAGTTTGTATTAACTTTTTTAGAGAGAGAGATGTTTGTTTTTGGGGATGCACAGATATCAGACTATTTGTAATGTAAAAGTATTTATAAAATCTAGAAACTGGCGCAAAATCTGTCTGGATTGGCTCTATGGCGAAATACAGCATGCATTTCTGTTGGCTTACTAAAACAGTAAAATGAATAAAATGCAAATATTTTAGAACGGTATTCTAGTGTCAGTTAAAGGAATGGTTCGATGAAAAATCAAATATACAGAGTTTTCCAGATTTTCACTGTTTCCCACAGAAGTCCCAAAATAGTCAATTTTCCCAAAGTAGTCTACTTTCTCAACTAGATCTAGAAATCTGAGCCCCCGTAATGAAGCTGGAGAGGGTTTGAATGGTCTAAGAGCGGTTTTTGGTGTTGAATTAATGGAAAAGATTTTGGGTGACCTCTTGACCTGTAGAGCTTGTCTTGTCCGATTGACTGGGTTAAGTGCAAAATTGTGTGAATTTTCACTCAACTATTCCAGTACTTAGTCCAAACATCTGCTAGACGTTTTCTTTTAAACTGTTATCTGTCCGTATGGTTCAGATATCATTGTGCATCTCTATTTTTTTTTTTTGCGTTGCTGGATTGCACTCTTAAGAATAAGCGTGACATTGTTCTTGACTTATGAGTTTGGGAATAGGAAAAAAAAAATTGACATAGAATCTTTGCGTTGTGGAAATTCTTTTAGTTCATCAAATTCGCACATTTACAAAAGTGGTTCTTTAAGGAGCCGTCCACAGAAAAGCTCAGAAATGCTTCTGTGACCTCAGTTTCAATTAATCTTTATCAGTCCACCTTCTATATTTTTAAAGAGTTTATGCAGTGTGCTTGCTCTGCTTCTTTTTTGCACTGAATGTCCTTGGTATTTGTAAAATAGTGTAGAAAATTTAGTTTCACAAGTTCACACTTCACTGCTCTTTTTTCCCACCTCTAAATAGATTCAGCTCAGAGGCGAAGGGAGGAATATGACAGCTGAGACACTTAACTTCGGCCCAGAATGGTAAACTTCATTTTAAAATGCGATATTCACTTTTCATTGTCGTACTCTCACTTTCTCTGCTTCCTTCTTTCTCGCCCTCTTTTCTGGTTCCTTTGTCGTTTCCTCTGTCGCGTCTCCTCCCTCATTCTTTTCTGCTCTTGGCCTTCTGTGTCTTCCTTTCCCTTTTCGACTGATATTTATCTCTTTAACGGTTTTCTTTCTTTTCCAGTCTTATACTTACCCAGTAATAGCCAAGAAGAATTATTTATTTTTGTCTGCTGCCAGTGTAACTCTATCACTGTCTGAATCACTTCATTACTCGCCTTTATTTCTTTTTTCTTCTCTCTGTCTACCCCCTCTCGCTCTCGCTTGCTCGCTCTCAGTTGCTCTCTCTCTCTCGCTCTCTCCCTCCGACTCTCTCTCTTGCTCGCTCTCCCTCCCTCGCTCCTTGGCACTCAGTAAATGTTTATATAGAGATTAGGCAGTGAGGTGTGGCCCGTTTTTCTGGTGTGAATCCATCTCTAATGACAAGGACTGCTGTGTGTGCATAGTTGGTCAGTGGCCAGCGTGAGATTACTCCTGGGTTTGACATGTGTGCTGCAGAGTTGGTGCTTTTTTTTTGTAAAGCTTCTCTCCTTGCCCGAAGCCATTTGAATATGATGTGTATATCGTTTTAAGCAGCCTTGAGAGACACAGAGCACAAGATATCAAATTGGAATGGACAAGCCTATGAAGCATTAGCAGTCAACCTTGTAGATGTTGAATCTGTGTATATCACTGGGAGTCTCAATGTTGAATCAGTTTAAAAAAAAAAAAAAAATTCTTAAAATTTGCCTGGTTTTTTTCCCCCCCCTTTTCTTTCTTTTTTTTCTTTGCTTGCTTCGTTTCTTTTTTTTTTTTCTTTCTTTTTTGCTTTCGTGCCTTTTTCCTTTATTGATTTTTTTTTTTCTTTCTGTCTTTCTTTCTCTGCTCCCCCACAGGCTCCGAGCACTTTCCAGTGGAAACAGTGTGACTTCCCCTCCTCCCTCTCCCGCTATGCCAAAGTACAAGTTGGCCGAATATCGCTACGGCCGAGAGGAGATGTTAGCACTTTATATCAAAGACAACAAGGTAGGGAAGGATAAACAGGGTGCCTGTCATATTAAAAGGTTTAGAAAGTGCTGAGTATAAAATTTGATAACAAAAAATAGAAATCAGACTGCGCTATACTAATTATATATTTGTTTGATGGCCTCTCAGTGTTAGACATGTTTCAGCATCCACACACTGAGGGAACATGTCTGTTCTTTTGTAAGAGCATTAAACAAAGAATGCTAGTTATGAATGATTTTGGCCGTAAAGATAAGCATGTTCCCAAATTCCTCCAGTCTGTTTGCCACTCAAACCTGATAGTCAAATCGTAAATCTTTGTCATTGAGCTATGGCCTATGTGAGAAAAGGATTGAAATACATGTAAGAGGAATCTGATTTGTATATTGATATATGTAGTTTTCTGCTTATAAATATCCACCTCAACAACACTGTCTGTGTACTTATTTATCAGCATTTGTTAAAGGGGGAAAATGAAATGAGGGCATACACGTGAAGTCCAAGCCCTCTGGCTCTTTCTTTACCAACCTACATAAAGCCTTAGCAGATCCAGGTGCATGCCTGACCGTGATTTTTACTGTTCCGATAAGCTGGTTTGCCTGAACACTGGTGCTTCGACATTCTAAGCATTTTAGGGCTGACAGCGTCTGTCCTGTGTTGTCATGTTTGGCAAAAAGTTGACCCGAGGGCTGTTTTAAATACACAAACCGGATTTTAAATATAGGCAGCCCTTCTAGATGTCCTTGGAGTGTTTTTGTCTGGTTGAGTGGGTGTTTTGAATTCATCAGCTCTGCTTGTTTTTTTCCCCATTGTTTTTGTGTGTAGGTCCCAGAGGACATGCAGGATAAGGAGTTTGCTGCTATTCTGCAGGATGAGCCTCAGCAGCCTCTGGCATTGGTGCCTCTCACTGAGGAGGAGCAGGTGAGAAAAACATGCAGAGTCTGTAGAGGTGTTTCTCGCTGAGCCACGGTGGGGCAGATACAGGTTAGGCCACATATGAGCCAAAGTACATTATTTACCAAACATCTTAATTCCCAGTAGTTAAAGTATACACAGGTGATCTTGTTTCCTTTAAGCTTTCAGGCTAATCAATGTATTTTTTTTTCCCCCTCAAATAATAGAATTACACACTGCACTGGTTCAAGAGCTGTAA
Organism: Bryconaethiops microstoma; assembly: GCA_037577275.1. Lineage (NCBI taxonomy): Eukaryota > Metazoa > Chordata > Actinopteri > Characiformes > Alestidae > Bryconaethiops > Bryconaethiops microstoma. The sequence goes on from JBBJLS010000011.1 coordinate 1,636,589, forward strand.
TTAGTTGTATTGTTTGGTTTTAGCACCGATTTTTCCTTTGCTTGGTTTTAACTCTTCTTCTGTTTGTTTCTCTCTTCAGCGGAACTTCTCCATGTCTGTTAACAGCGTGGCTGTGCTGAGGCTTATGGGTAAAGGGGGCGGGTCTATCCCTACAGGCATAGCCCGCGGTAGAGGTAGCGTGAGAGGTGGCCGAGGTGAGCTGATCAGAGAGAACCTTGGTTAGTGATTATCCAACCTTTCAATGAAATGATCAATCGAAACATGAAGCATGTATGATCTCACTGAATATGTTAATATTATGCACTTTTCTGTAAAAAAAAAAGAAAAAAGATCAGAACATAAGAGTAAAGAAAGAACAGGTCACCTAAGAGAATTATGAAGTATTGATACTCATCTCAATGTACCGACTGCCAGAATGTGCACATTGCGATAATCGTATGCACGGATGTGATCTATAGGCAGAGGCCGAGGAGAGGCTGGATTCTACCAAAGAAGTACTGAAGACGGTGAAGTGGGTTTCAGTAGGAGCGTTAGAGAAATTCACCGTAGCCAGAGCTGGGATGACAGGTATAAACATCACCTTTATTTATACATCTAACAGAAAAAACTAGAGACGAGGAGATGTGCTATTTCCTTTGAAATTTGCTTTGTTTCAGATGAGCTAAAAGCAGAAAGTGTCTAAGAGGTTTAAAAGTGACATGCCACATTCAGTGTGTCAAAACCTTTTTTTTAATGCCTCTCTGTTTTTCTGTCATTCTCTAACACATTCAAGTGTCTTTTTACTGGCATTACGAGAAAAATACTTATGACAAATCAGTTCCTCTATGCTTGTGTACAAAATGCACACAAACTTTTACAGTACAGTTCAAAGTCCACCCTATTGTATGTATTATTTTCAGTCACTATGGCTGTTAAGTTCAAGTTAATCATTTTTTAGTGCCGGGGCAGGGAGCAAGGAGCAGAAAACATATTTAACAGAAAATTACACAGAAGCCTCCAACACAATGTATGTTAAAAATGTTTAGTTTGTCCACTCTTTACTTTTGTGCACCTTCCAGTCTTTTTCAGATATTTCTAAGGAGAATAGATATAAGAGAACTTGCATAAGGAGACACAAATTTAATAAGAATAAGTGAATGTTTTTTCAATTTGTTCACCAAGATCATTGGAGGATCATTGGGTTCCATTTTGTCTAACAACCATCCAAGAACTTGTAGACCCCAAAACTTCATTACCTGATATCCGTACTTGACTCTTCTTGTGCACGTTTTCTTCTTTTATATTTTCTTTTTTTTTAGTAATGGTTTCTGAAAACTCTAAATGTAGGGTGTATGGACTGATGGGTCTATAATTGAGTTTAGTTGGATCATGAGAGGCAGAAAATGTAGCCAGCTTCTAAGGGTCTTGAGAAACCAAACGGAATATCGGCTGTTCAACATGGTCAGGCCATCTTAGCCAATCATCGTCCTTAGTTTGTGCAGTGTGTCCCGCACCACTGACTGTAGTCGGCACTCATCAGCTCTGCTTTGGCTGATTGAGCATGTTTGATGTCGACGGTCAGCAGAGCTGCTAGTCTGTGCGCAAGGAGAAAAATGAAATGGAGCAACACAAGCAAACAATACACTCTATATATATGTATAGCTGTAGCTATAGAAGTCTATATAGAGTGAGGTGTGTGTGTGTGTGTATTTTTTTACAGATTGCCAGCTCTTGCTATAGAATTGTTCGCTTTCTCACATGCGCATTAAATGCTTGCGTTTGAGTGCAGATTTTCACAGTATGCATGTTATGATGTGTTGCCCTTAGCTGACCCTAGCTCTTCCTCTTCAGTGTGGCGTGTCCAGGCCCTAAAACCAAACTTTGGAGGGGTTTACAAGACACATGGAAAAACATTCTTGAAGATTTTGTTGAAAAAAAGAAAACATGTGTCCAGGAAAAAATGGAAGCTCTGAAAAAGACTGGGTGGATACACTAAATACTGAAAACTGTGTAGTTTTTTAAAAATATTTTTTGTACTTTTTACTGAAAATGTCAGGAATTGAAAAAAAAAAAAGAGAAAAGATGTTTGGGTAAGAAGTATTTTCTCTGTGAGTATCATGACTTATTTTCCTTATAGTTTGTCTCTCTCTCTCCCTGTCTGTCTCTGCAGGGGTGAGAGACGGTTTGAGAAGCCCCTGCGCAGGGAAGGCCTTCGAGTGGGTTTTGAAGAGGTGGGCTCTGGTGGTAGAAAAGAGTACATGCGCTCAGACAGCGACAACTGGCGCACACTCCGAGAGGAGCATGAGCAGGAGGAGGCGGGAGACACCGGGGGCAGCTGGAGACTGGCCGGCCCACGGCGAGATGGTATTCTCTCTCACACACAAACACAAAGCACTAAACCAACTTCACAGATTTTGTACCGCATTGTTTATTTTTAAAGCATTTTCGCAGATATAGCCTAGTCTGTGCCTGCAGATAAAACTACAGAGTGCAACATCTGTCTACCTGCTACTTATAACTATCAATTGGCAGTAACATTAACATGATGTTGATCATCATGTTAATGTTATAAGATCAAGTGACACTATTTTAGCAAAAGCTTTGAAATGTCAAAGCCTTGTTTTACACTCATCTGTTATTTTGTCATCCTCTTTCCCTCTATAAGATGGCGGTCCTCGCTCGGCAGGTTGGCGTGAGCATGGTGAGGTTCGCCGCAGGAAGTTTGACTTTGACTTCCGGGATGGAGGGAGTGAGGGAGGGAGGAGAAGGGCAGGAAGTGAGGGAGCAGAGGACGAGAGAGACGGCTTGCCAGAGTGGTGCACAGATGAGGAGGATGGAGAGATGGGCACCTTCGATTCCTCCGGAGCTTTCATGTCGATCAAGGTGTGTATGAGTACCTGTATCTGTGTTGAGTGCATATTTTGTGTTCCAGGAAGATCATTTCTGCTTCTTTTTTCTTGCTTTTTTTTTTTGGTTTTGTTTCATTCACTCACACTCTCCACTCTCTCTTTTTTCCATCCTCACGCAATGACTCACATAATTACATACATACAGAAAGGCTCCAAGGACCCTATCCCAGAAGAGGAGTTTGAATTTCAAGGCTTGGAAGATGAGGAAGAGTGCGGTTCTGAAGGAGAGAGGAAAAACAGCAGTGGTGGAGAGAAACCCGAGAGAGGTGAGGGGGGAAAATATCATTTTAACTGGATATCATTTTAACATTGGAGTATTTTTATGGCCGTCTACACCTTTGCTTCGTCTGAAAGTTTTTATTTCAGCTACAGCCCCTTACAAAAATGATGAAATCGCCACATGGCTTTTTAACTTTATAGGACATGAACAAATTGCAAAACAATTTTTGTTAAAGAGCTAAACCACAAAAACATGCCACACAAACAAATCCAATTAAATCTTATTGAATGGCTTGTCTTTTCCAGATGAAGGAAGGGAACAAAATATGAAATCACTCAGTGTAGAAATAAAATTATGGAATCACATTATAATTTTCATTTCTAAAACAAATACCAGCACAAGTCTGAAAAAGCACATTTGTCTTTGCATTCCTTAGTGAGCTGTTGGCTAATTGAAAGGAAACATAGTCCCAACAATAATTAAAATAATGGAAAGGATGATAAACTTATTCAGGAATGAAAATCCAAAAATCCAATTATGTTGGTATTTTCCAGTCGGCTATGTCTAAATTTTGAAGAATAGTAAGATTTTAAAAGATGAACATACAGGTAGACCACAGAAGACGTCAAAGTGCCAGGATAGAAAACAATACACCTGGAACTTTCGTCTGGTGCTGTTCTAATGAAACATAATGACTGCTTGAAGAAAACTGGGAAATTGCATGTCAGATGAAAGACCATGGGAGATAGCATGTATTATATCCTCAGTAAACACACAAGTGTACAGTGAAATGTTGTCCATCAAGAGAAAATACGTTTTTCAGGGTGTAAATGTGTATTTCCACAGTGCAAAGATGGTTAAAGCTTTTCTTCAGGAAAAGCAGTTCAGCTTAATGACAGGAACAAGTCTCATCCTGCAAAGCTGACCTGTCAGCTGTTATCTGAGAAAGAAACAGCTTGATGGAGAATGCTGTTTCTCAAAGAATTCAGGCCCACAAAGTAATTGTGTGTACAATGCAAAACAAAATCGTTTTGCATTGTATCTGTGATTTGTTCATTTGCTACAGAGTAAAATAAAACGAAATAAATAAAAGCTGGGTGAAGATTCTTAGTGTGGTGATTCCATACCAGGGACTGTACCTTAGTTATCTCAGTAAATGTTCAGATGTCTATACACGATTGGGGTGCATAACAATGTATTTACATCCATTTTTGTATTTTAGGTGAGACCGACTCTGCAGCTGCGACTGAGATAGAGGTGAAGTCTCTCCCTCCTCCATCTCCTCCCTACTCATCTCTCCCCAGTTCTCAGTCCGAGCATGTGCCTGCTGCTGCCCCTGTTGGTCTGGAGGATCCTCAGCCTTCCCCCGCCATTCCCAGTAAGATGCCAAGTGAAGGTAAATGTTCTTTCTTTTGCTTGTTCTCTATGTTTATTACTTGACCTTTCTCTGTTGACTTTAGTTAATTTTATGATTTAATTCTATTTTGTATTTGTGTAGTGTTACCAGATCCCTTGTCTGAGCAGAGCCCCAGTGCCTCCTCCAGTCTGCCTTCATCCCCTCCTTCCTCTTCCTCTGCTGCTACTGACCTCCCACCACCGGGAGGCGACCCTGAGGATGACGAGGGCATGAAGCACCTGCAGCAGGTAGCGGAAAATTCCTAATTACCTGTGAAGCTTACTTATAAACTAAATAATAATTTAACTGCAATACTTTAGTGAGTGTAACGAGCATGTGCCATAGTCTTTCGTACTGCCCGTAAATATGTATGACTGTTTAATTCAGATTTCATGTGTAATGTGTGCAGGAGGCAGAGAAGATGGTGGCGGCACTGCAGGACACGTCTCTTGAGGAGGAGTGTTTCACCCAGACACTGCAGGAGAGCAGAAACACTGCAGCTGCCCTGCCTCTCTCCCACGACTCCGCCATGAAGTGGTTCTACAAAGATCCACAGGGAGAAATCCAGGGTAGGCAAACACACACACACACACACACTTGTACACATACATGCACCTCGAAGCATGAAGTGGTTCTACAAAGACCCACAGGGAGAAATACAGGGTAGACAAGCATGCACACACACATACATGCACCATGAAGCCTGAAGTGGTTCTACTAAGACTGCAAAGAGTAACACAGGGTAGACACAAATGCATGAATATGAAAATGTTTAGCTGTTGTTAACTTTTAGAAGAAAGAAAGAACATTCTTGTTTTTTAATGTATGTTAATGACATATTTTTGGATTATTGTTAATATTAATACATTATGTTGAAATGTAGGCTTTTTTTTGTTACTTTATGCAGAAAAAGACCACTTCATGCTTTCTTACAGTTGCAACGCTAGTTTGTCGTATTGAACCTTTTGCCATTTGCTTTAAAAGAATTTTCCACAGTGTTCTGTCGGGGGAGAGGATATGGTTATTTATTACGTGTTTTGTTTTTTCGCCTCGTCTCTCTCACCCCATAAAGGCCCTTTCACTACAGTGGAGATGTGCGAGTGGTTCCAGGCAGGCTACTTCAGCATGTCTCTGTTGGTGAAGCGTGGCTGTGATGAAGGATTCCAGCCTCTGGGGGACGTCATAAAGATGTGGGGCCGCGTGCCTTTCGCCCCCGGACCCTCCCCGCCACCACTGGTGAGCATCATGCAAACAAACACAAATTACACCATGCTATAAAAAGTCATTTTCATCATTCAGGTTAATATTTGATTTGGAGTCATGCTAAAATGCTCTAGCTTCTCATCAAGTCCCATGGGTGTTTAGCTCAGTGTGATCCAGCTGAACTCGTAGACTTTATGAAATAATATGAGCACTTGCTTGCCCTCAGTGTAATCTGGATCAAGAGAGGCTGAAGAAGCAGCAGGAGTTGGCTGCTGCTGCAGCTCTCTACCAGCAACTCCAGCAACAGCAGCTATTCCAGCTCATTAACAGGTGTGTGCCAGGCCGAAAGTGCCTCCGTTCTGTTTAAGTGTGTCTGTTCTGGTCAGCATTTTTCAGTGTTCTGCTCTCCAGCTCTTATCTGTGTGTGTGTCTTTTGATGTTGATATAAGAAGGTGGGTCTCTGAGCTATCTGCAGAGCCAGCGTGTAGGAGTATGTGAGGTTATTCCAGTTGTGCAACACGGAACAACTTCTCCTTATCTGTGTGTGTAGGTGTGGAGAGCAGGGTCTGATGCCTTCGATGAACAGATCGATGTCAGTGCCAGATACAGGGTCCATGTGGGACATGCATACCTCAGCCTCACAGCCATCCGGTGAATGAACACACACTTACTTGTTTATATTGGCTTGTTAACAAATAGCACTGTTTGTTTCCTTTATTTCCATTTTTTCTATTTTATGTGTGTGTGTGTGTGTGTGTGTGTGTGTGTCTGTATCACTATCTGTCACTTTTTTTGTGCTTACTCACTTGTTCCTGCTCTCTCAGGTGGTGAGGCCAGTATATGGGATTTAACTCAGGGTCCAACTCTCGAACAGCTTCAGAAGGTAAACCCCCTGCTTGCTCAAGACTAAATTACACCAGTAAAATGGTGACCAGGTTATCTCATATTTACAATGGGGTGTGTGTGCGTGTGTGTGTGTGTGTCAGCTCCAGGAGAGAAGAGAGGCTGAACTCAGGGCTAAGAGAGAGGAAGAAGAGAGAAAAAGAAGGGATGAAAAGAGGAGACAGGAGGAACAAAAGAGGAGAGAGGAAGAGGAGCTCTTCAGACGCAAACAGGTGTGTTTTGTCACCTTCTGTCTATAATCTGCATCCATTTTGTCTGTATTTGTGAATGTCTTTTGAAAGCTTGCAAATAAACAAAACTGAGCCATGCAACGGGAAATCGTGATGTCGGTAGTTCAAGGAAGAAAGAATGAATAAATAAAAAATGGGAGCTTTTTTTTTTTTTGAGAAGAGGTTGCACAAGTTAGCCATGTTTGTTGAAATCTTTGATTCTGCCCTCTAGTGGATAATATTGATTAACATCTATGCCACTGTAAAATATGAAGTATGTGGTCAGTTAGTTACATTGTTTGAAATGAATGTATTTTAATACATAAGGTACCATGAATGAGCCTTTTCTGTGCTTGCTGGTCTTGAGTTTTGTCATGCCTTCTCTCCATGTCTGTGTCTGCTTGCTCGTCTTCTGTAGCAGGAGTTGCTGATGAAGCTGCTCCAGCAGGCTCCCCGTCAGGGAGGTGCTGGCTCAGGGTCAGGCTGGAGTGGAGGCCCTATGCCTGGTCTGGGGAAGTCGGGAAAGCCCCTGAACCTGCTCCAGCAGGAACTCCAGCAGGAGGCTGAAAGGCTCTACAAACAGCAGCACAGAGCCCAGCAACAACAGAGGGTAAACAAACCAGCAGTTCAAACACCTACACTTTTCCATTATTATTATCTTCAGATTTACCGAAAAAAATGAGGGACGCAGTAATATAGATATTGTGACCTAGATTATATCATTTTGACACAATTATGTTCAATAGACTTTTTGGTTATAAAGTAACTGCAGGATATGTAAATGAAGACAAAAAAATCTCCACTACTTAATTTTGTATTCTAAGTAATTTATTAGAAATAATAATTATTTTAATATGATAAATTCTGGACCATTCATATTAGTTTGTTTGTCATGACATTTTACACAATGAGGACAGCTATTTTCCAATGAAATGGGTTATGAGGTTTTGACTTGACCATGATAAAAGTATATATGTAAGTTATATTATTTTATTTATGTTTTGTAAAGAGAACACCGGAACATAACCTGTTTTCTCTCCCCCTGAGTAGTGGGGTGCGGAGGGGGCACTCTGGGGGTCTGGAGGCATGGAGGGGAAGGCCGCAGGAGGCAGTAGTCCCTCAGGAGGAAGCATGGGTGTTTGGGACGAGGCCCTAAAGAACCAGAGCGCCCTCCGCAGTGGTTTAGGTCTGAAGAACAGCCGTAGCAGCCCCTCACTCAGGTACAGTGGCATGTTCACGCAAACTCACTGAACCGTTTAGACACATTTTACAGACCCTGAGCCTGAAGTTGTTTTTCTCAAAACCACATTATTTTCTATTTCATAGCATATCACAATCTATCATGCTTTCCCTGGTGTTGTTAGTTGATTGTTGTGACATTAAATTCTGAGAGGTGTGTATTAATTATAGTACATTTACATTCTCTCCTTCTTCCTCTGTCTTTGTAGTGATCAGTACATGATGTTAAATCGTCGCAAACGGACTGAGGAAGAGGAGCGCTTGCTGAAGCTCCTGCAAGGGATGAAGTCTCAGGATGGCTTCACCACATGGTGTGAGCAGATGCTGCACGCTCTCAACACCTCAGCCAACAACTCCTCCTCCTCCCAAGATGGTAAACACATCCAACCTCCTTCATTCCGCTTGTCATTATTTTCTTGTGTTTGTGTCTCTGTTCTGTCTGTGACACAATTTACAGACCCTGAGCCTGAAGTAGGATCATTTGTGTTCCTCTCAAAACCATTTTATTTTATCATAGCACATTACAATCTATCATGCTTTCCCCAGTTTTGTGAGTTAGTTGATTGTTGTGACGTTTTATTTCCATTGTCGTTCGTCAGTGGCCACCATTGTGGCGTATTTGAAGGAGGTGGAGTCACCGTATGAGGTGCTGGACTTTATCCGCCACTACCTGGGCGACACCGTGGAAGCCAAAGAGTTCGCCAAGCAGTTCCTGGAGCGACGTGCCAAACAGAAAGCCAACCATCAGAGGCAGCAGCAGCAGGTGTGTATATAAGAGAGGAAAATGAGTTCCATTTGTCTTAATTAATAATGTGTACACTTCCATATACATGAGGGTTACATTTTTCTACTGTATCACTCCTGTTTTCCAGCTTTCTAAGGAGGTGGCTGGACTGACCATGAACAGTTTCCCTCTACAGGTAAAACATGACTGCTGCACTTTTTTTGCCTTTTGAGTCTCAGTCTCAGAAATGTTTGACCCTGTTTCAACCATTTTTTTTGAGATTGAGTAGCTGTTTCAGTGCACTTGTTAAAGCAAGAAGGCACAATGACAACCATTTCACTGTAATCTAGCATACCACCATCTTTCCTACTCTTTATTTCTTTGTCTTTAGGATTCTATGAGGGGAGTGAACCCCACAGCTCTGCAGTCCATGTTCCAATCAGTGCATTCTGGGAAGGGAGGAATGGGCTATGACCAGGCAGGAAAACTGAAGAAGAAACAGCCCATGATGCTGCACTCTGACCCAAGCATCTTAGGTAGACCCGCTGTTTGTATGTTCTCTTCTAAACAAATTGTGGCGCACATCTTCACTGAATGGTTCATCTGTAAAACCGCAGTCGCTGGATTTATTCCCCTGATTTTTTTTAATGTTAAGTTGTGCAAGAAAAGTTTGAAAATATGTTTTGGAAAGGCCTTCTAAAATGAAGTTAGACTTTTAGGGTAAGATGTACCCCAGGGATCTCCCTCTTATTCCACATTCAAACCGAATTTGTCAATGATGTGTCCCTTCTTTTGTGTTATAAAAACAAACTTATGCATTTACCTTTACTGATTTAGCTTTACAGTAAGAGAACATGGATCCTGAGGGGCATTTTTGTTTTCTCCTGTTGTAAGTAATGAATGCTTGATACCTTTTGTGTTGCCTTTTTCTGTGTATAGGGTACTCATTCCATGGTGCAGGGGATCGGATGAGCCTGAGTGAGATGGAGATGGTGGAGGATTACTGAGTCCACAGCAATAGCTACCTGAGGCCTTTTATCTGCGGGTCCAACTAATCAGACTCCGCAAGTCCAATGTGCACTGCTGGGGATTGGGGGGGTGGGGGGTGGGCGCTAGAGCCAGGAAAAGTGGAGAGGGATGTGTGTTTGGGGATGGAGGGGAGAATGAAGTGAGAATGTAGTTCTGTTATAATGAGGGGTTGATATGAGCAACGATGCTCCTGAAACCCTTATTACACAGCTTCAGGCTCCCCCGAGTAAAGCCCCCAAACATGAGGCGGTGTGGTTGGGATAAAGGGTGTTTGTTTTTTGAGGGTGTATAAACTTCTGGCACTTATAATAATAAGCACCTTACTCAAACTAATGCACTTTATGAAGGCAGGATGTGGATAGGGTTTCGTTGTTGTTGTTTTTTGTTTTTTTTTTGTTTTTTTTAAAGGTTTTACATGTATAGATATGTGGTATGGATTCAGAAATATTGCCACATAAATATATATGTGTAGAATTAGAACTGGACACGGAGGCATCGGTGGTAGATATCACGGGGGACCGTCCTGTTTATTCAAACCGTATCAGAAAAAAAGAAAAACAAATCTCTTCAAAGACAAACACTGTTTTTGTTTTAGTTCTTTTTCGTTTTTTTTTTATTAAAAAAGTTTCTATAAAAAAACATAAAGCTATATAAAATAAGAATTTTCGATCATAAAACTTGAAAATTTGCACTTGTATAAAAAAGTAAGAAAAACAACAAAAAAAGGGTTAGATATATGTAATAGAGATTAATATTTTTTGTGCGAGTGAATGCGTGTGTGTATTAAAACCAGAACGTGAGTGTTTGTACAAAGCATACCAGTCTGCACAATTTTATTTTTCTTTTCCTTTTTTGGGGGGAGGGGGACAGGGCTTTGCTTAGCAAGATACCGAGATGTATGAAACGACACAAGAGGCCATTTTGTGGGTTTTTTGTTTTGTTTTTGTTTTTTTCTTTCCTTTTCCAAGCGAATTACAAGTTTGTATTTCATGAACAGAATGTGTGTGGTTCAAGTGTGCGAGTGCGAGAGTGCATGTATGAGGGAGAGCTTGTGTGTGTGTGTGTGTGTGTGAGTGTGTTAGCTTTGCAGCATATTTGTGTGTTTGACTGAGGGGGGACAGTGGGCAATGGCACAACGCATCCTTTCTTTTGTCACTTCCTCATCCCCAGATAGACTTTAAAGCTCTAGATGCAACCAGAAAAGCTTTAGCTTCTTTTACACTTAACCAGCTCTCTGCATGCAACTTTCTCCTTTTATTTTTTAATTTACCCTCACCACCAACCATATCTGTGCCTCTAGTAGGCTCATGGGCCAAGTACTGAGGGTTTGTTTGTGTGTTTGTGTGCGTGCGTGCGTGTGTGCATGTGTGTGTGTGTGTGTGAGAAAGTGTTTCTGTCCACACATGTGCCTAAGAACTTACAAGGGCGAATGGTTCATGAGTTCATTGCTGCCATTGAGACATTATTTTTTTGGAAGTGTGTGTGTGTGTGTGTGTGTGTGTGTGTGTGTGTGTTTCGGTAATGACACATCAACACACTTCCTGTGCTTATAAACAAAGAGCTTTGTGCATTGCGCACTTCATTCTCTCTAGTTATTCTAGTGTAGCCTGGGGATGGTCCATTTGAGAGGATTGTCCAGTGTTTTCGGGATGTGGCTCACATTGCCTTGTTGTCCACTCTCTTACTCCTGAGTGAGTGACTGACTGGCTTAAAAAAAAAGATCCCATCAAACTGTGCAAGTGCACACAACCGTGCACAAAATGTTCATATAATGTTACTTCTTTGTTGTTGGCGTCATTGTTGTTGATATTGTCTTTTTTGTTATTGCATATATGAATCTATAATATAATACACATACACACAAAGTTATAAAAGTATTTGGACTACAAAAGAGCACTTGCGGCTGCTACTTTATTTTTTTAAATGATTTTCCTTTAGTTTTTAGTTTCATTGCCACCATGTGAAGTGTGTTATTTTTTTTCTTAAGAAAACATTGAATGTATTCCAAAAAAAGGTGAAAAAAAAAGAATAACAAATGTTGATTTTTTTTTTTTTTTTTGTGAGTGTTTTTTTGTTATTTTTTATTCAACGCAAACGTGGAAGTATAGTCGGGACAATTGAACGGAGAGGAAAACATATTTTTCTTCGAAAAATCTGTTCGGCAAGCATATGGACAAAGTCAAGATGACTACCGCTAGAACACACTGCCTCTACAATCCTGTTCATACAGACATTCTGACTATGAAAACAAAAAAGAAAAAAAAGTCTATTCCATACTGGAGTTTTGGTTGTTTACAAAAAACACTTTTGACATTTGCATTTGTGGGTGTTTTTTTTTTTTTTCCTTTCTTTTTTCTTGTTTTGGGCGTGGGTGGGAGTGCTGGGTGGAAGTGTTGACTGTTCAAAAACTTTTGAGGGTGGGGCTGTGTTTATCACATGATGACAGACCCCTCCCTCTTGTAGTGAAATGGGTGTGGCGTACAGAATGATTGCGTCTCCTTACTTGTTGCAACTTTTGGCGAGTGGATATATCGGGACGAGGCGCTATCACAAAGCTGACCCTATTTTTGTTTACTGAATTTGTTTCTTTGTTTACTTTTTTTGGCTGATTTATCTTCATGGTGGATTTAAATTCTTTGTGTTCATCCAGAGAAGAGAAATGGTTCGTGTTTCTGGAAGAGAAAGCAAAAAAGAAAAAAACAACAAAAAACAAAACAAAACAAAAAAAAAAAACAGCACAGGCCATTTTTTTTTTCGGTACTCTGAAATGCACGAAGGCAACTGTTGACGCTTTAACAATTTTCTTCCCCAGCATATCTAGAACTGGCCTCTGGATTGTTTTTTTTTTTTTCTGCTTTAGAAAAAAATGGAACGAGAACAGGAAGATGGGACATGTCTGTGGCATGCTGGAACCTTACGGCTATGACCGGAACAACACGAGGGATGTATACATATATGACCTCAGCTCTGCCATCAAAGTCTGTGGACCGTAAATAGCCTTTCTGTTTCCCCATTGGGTGACGGGAGTGTCATGGCAGTTGTCGTTGCGGTCTTTACGAAGAAAACAAAAGAACTTAACACTGCCTCAATGCTCTTGCTATGCACTTTTCGCACACTCAAAACTGTGAGGACCTTGTGGGGACATAAAGAGGAGCATGGGGGGCGCTGTTGAGACAAGGCTGGCTTGGACACTTAAAATCCAGCTGAACCCCCTTCAGTAAGCTTATAACCTAGCAAGACAGCAGGACATCTCTTTCACTCCCTGTGTACGTGTACATAGATAATGCTGTTTTTCTTATTTACCCCCCCAAACTGACTCTCAGCCATTCTTGGGACTGATTACACACCAATGAAGGAGGCTCATGAGGCAAAAACTCTGAATGTTGAGAAATACCAGCTCTGGTCTTGTTCGGAATTGTGAACCACACAATTGAACTCCAACCGTTCAGACATTTCCCCACTTAAAGATGCAGAGCTGTCGGAAACTTAACAAACTGTTTGATTCTGGGTGCTAGTTGACTACAAACGCATACAAAAAAGAAAGAAAGAAAAAAAAAGGATTTCATAGGAGGCTGGAGTTTAAAGTGGAGTTCTGTGGATTGTTTCCTTAAATGGAGCCAAAAAATGGCCTTGGAAGAGGACTAGAGGAAGAATGGTTGAGGTTCTGAAACTAGTTAAATAGACTGCCTGCTGCACAGCTGTGGATTAATTTCAGCACGAAGGCACCAGTTTCTGCAGCAACAGAACTGTCCATCTGGTAATAAATGCATTTATTTATTTATTTCACACAATTTTAAAGGAGCGTTCCAGAATTTTTCAACCTAATCTTAATTTGCTGCCTCTGTATTGTTGAAATGAATTATGATGTTTACTTCCTGTACTTACAGAAGAACTGAGAACCTGTTGACTATTGTGGAACGCAATGGGCAGTATATTCTTTTAACAAAATATTATAATTAAGACTTTATAATGTCGTACAGGTTTTACATAAGTTTTCAACCAACTCTCAAAGGAATGGATAACAATAAGAAATAATTTAAAAAAAAAACCTTTAGGAAACTTTACAAATAGTTTTCTCTTCTAACATTTTTCCTTAACTGGTTTAATTCAAAAACTGCCCATTGGCTTCTATTGTGTTTGTTCTCCTCTAAGTTCATGAAAACATTGTGTAGTCAGGAATATTACTGCAGAAATGCATGATTTTTTTTTTCCTTCATTGTGTTACAATATTTCCATGATGCTCTTTTTTTTCCCTTCTAGGCAGTATTCCAGAGCTTCGGGAGATGACGAACATGCTTTTTTTTCTCTCTCTATCTTTCTTTCTCTTTCTCTCTCTATCTATCTTTCTTTCTTTCTCTATTATCTATCTTTCTCTCTCTCTCTTTCTTTCTCTCTCTCTCTCTTTCTCTTTCTTTCTCTCTCTTTCTTTTTCTCTCTCTTT
>JBBJLS010000011.1:1650940-1668819 GCA_037577275.1 Bryconaethiops microstoma
AAAAATATATCTCGCACTCTAAATGTGAAACTTCACAGTTAGATAGGGCTCGGTGACACCTTTCCAAAGACCCCTCGTTTGCCATAACAGCGCCCATGCTGCAAGCAGCTGGTTTCCTGGTGGTTAGGTAGTTGCCCCTGCAGTCAGAAGGCATTGGGTTCGAATTCCAGGACTGCTAGCAGAGGTGGACAGTAACGAAGTACATTTGCTTGAGTACTGTACTTAAGTACAGTTTTTGAGTATGCGTACTTCACTTGAGTAGTCTCTTTTTTTGGAAACATAACTTTCACTTCACGACATTTGAAAGGCAAAACCGTACTTTTTACTTCACTACATTTCTTTCAAGGTTCTCGTTACTCGTTACCTTCAGTTCTGAAAGTGGGTGTTACTGTCTCACTTTTCTCAAAACGTGATTGGTTTTATATCAGAAATCACCAGTAGTGTTACGTCATGTCTGTACGCTGTAACACTGCAACGCCAGCATTTCTTAAACACGGTCAATCACTGGCGGGAGAATGGACAGAGACGGAGACTCTTCATACCCGCATCCACGGCCATATTTACAGTCGATATGCCATTCCGGCTGCATTTACGGTGGGTCAGTTGTCAACTTCGTTCAAATATATAATACATACACAGACGTTTTGTGTAGGTGTGTAGTGTACAATTAATAAAAAAGACTGGTTTTCTTTATCAATTCGGGTTGCGTTTCATTCTGTAACATTCTACCTTGTTCCTTATGCTACATCTTCTACAGGCAAGTTAGGTGCATTAGGTATTGTAAGTGGTGGCAATAAATCAACAATGCAGTGAAATATGTACTTTTAATACTTAAGTATTTTTGGAAGCAAGTACTTCAGTACTTTGACTTAAGTGAAATTTGACAGCATGACTATCATTTGTATTGGAGTAATATTTGACAAGTGGTATCTGTACTTTCACTTAAGTAATGAAGTTAGCTACTTTGTCTGCCTCTGACTGTGACTGTGGCACCAGTGAGCAAGGGACCATCTCCACATACTGCTCCTTGGGCGCTGTGTTCCTGGCTGCCCACTGCTTCACCCAGCTCCTGGTACAAGCCACGGTTAACTCTCGCCTCGATTACTGCAATGCCCTCCTAGTGGGTCTCCCAGCTTGCATCGTCCTTCCAGCTGGTTTAGAATGCAGCAGCTTCAACCAACCTAAAAGGTTGCATGTCACTCGACAGCTGCCTGAAAAGTTAGCCACTAACTCTTGCCTACAGAGAGACATCTGGGTCGGCATCCAGTTACCTTCATTCAGCCTAATGCACTCACTCACTTCGCTCCTCCAAGGAACATCGTCTGGCTCTCCCATCCCTACACTCAAGGCAAACCCAGTGCCTAATCCGACAAGAGCAGCAGAATCTCTCTGTATCTTCAAAAACGTCCTGAAGATTAATCTATTCAGAGAGCATCTCCTTTCCTAATCCACTTGATCTTCTTGCACTACTCTTACATGAAGATTTAGTACTTGGTGCTCTCCTCTGGCTCTCACACTGTCCTGAAACTTGAATGTTTACTCATATTGTAAGTCGCTTTGGATAAAAGCGTCTGCCAGTGTACCGTGTTGTAATTAATAGGTTAAATTCAGAGAATGAATGTCACATTGCTCACACTGCGTTCTGCTGTGGTACGTGACTATACGAGGCCACCTTAATCGACTGATTGTCAAATGATTAAAGTAGTGGATGGGGGCGACATCTCGTGGCTAAATGGAGAAGTGCAAGGCTGTGAAGTCTCGCGAGAGGTAGACTGTGTTTACAGTGATGTTATGGCGGGTATGTCGTGAGAGAAAGAATGTGTGCTGATTTTGGGCCACAGGGATGCTTTCAGTCTCAAAACTCTTCACTTTTCCTGAAAATATAGCTGCTTTTAACCGGTGAAGACGATATTTGATTGCTGGGAGTGAAGTTAGCCTCACAAAGTCAGGACTGGGAGCAACAGCGCGGCAAAACAACAGGTAACCAGAGGGGCTTCAGTACTTTTCACAACAGATTTCTGCTGCTCTGACACAAATTCAGTATGTTAATGTGTTTGAGATTCCTGTGCATGCTATAACCTGACTTAAAGCCTGAAGTTACGACTGGTTTAGTGGTCCATGGTGTTCCCTTACAGCTGCCACATACACATCCGACACCAATGACAGATGAGTGCAATTTTGGTTCTCTCGTTTGCAGTATATCTGGTAAAATATTACTGTGTGCACCTTTTCTGGGGTATTATTACTGTGTTTCATTTAATGTCTGCTGCTACCAGGCAACAATGCAAATGGGACTAATAAAGGTTTATCTCACCTCTATACCTCTATCATATCTTTTCTCACTAGCCAGAACGAGTCCTCAAGTCTTTAACAGTCAGTAACTTATCTGCATCTCATGTTCCAAAACAAGTCTCGGTCGGTCAGTACTCACAGCCACACTGATACAGAGCAGGGAAGAGCTACCCCGCAGCAAAACATCTCTCCACCCAAAGTAATTAACCTGGAAGGTGTTGAACAAAGAAAAGTGCATGTGACGCCGATGTTGAGTCATTCTTATACGTACTCTTGTATGTGAGCGTTACAATATATTTTGGTGCTGTGATGCCAAACTGTGAAAATGTCATCTGAAAAGAAGAGTGAAAGTTTTGCTTCTGAGAGGTGGTGTTGAAGAATTCCAGTGTTTGGAGGCCACAACACTGCCCCCATGAGTGACCAGTCTGAATAACTGTTCCTGCCTTGCCTTTCTAGTCTAAAGGGATATGTTTGTCATTTTGTATAAAATTACAGCCAGTTTTGAATCAAATCATCTCATAGACTGAGTGTGCACCTGTTAACTTGCAAAGATGTTGCTAGTTCTCTCACACTTTCCTTGCTGTGCTGTCTTCAGGATCCTGTTGTTGCTGGGATGTTTCCAGTGAAGTCAAGACTCGGATTGAACCACTGTCGGAAGAAACATTACCCCAGTAGCACCTACCTGACTTCAATTTGACAAAAGCAGACGGATGTTCATGAAACCACCTGCCTTCTAAATATTTCTCCTTCTTTTATTTAAAAGACAGCACATGAATATATATATTCATTCAACAAAGGAAGAGCAAGAAACTGGGGGAATTGGGGATATGTCAGATCCAGGGCCCAGTAGTGAAGGAGGTAGTTTGGCAGGAGCAGGGCAGGAGGCAGAAGGTGATGGAGAACCTCCTCAAGAACGTCCCCAGGATCCAATCTGCCATTTACACCAGGAGGAAATTGCGGAGGCGGCAGCTCCTGCGGCTAAACAGCCACGTCTTGATGAAGGAGTAGGACCGGATTCTGGCCTTCCTGAGACTTGCACAGAGTCTACATGTGGCGTTGGTGAAGATCAAGGCGTCGTTGTGATGAGAGAAGAAGGTGAACTTCATCTATTGTGCTGTTTATCATTTATTTTATCTTTGTGGCCATAGTGATCTATATCTAATTTCAGCCTCAGGTTAGAGAAACATAAAAACATTTGAATTCCTAATGAAGCTTTCATTTGTCATTTATCAGTAAATAACTTCAGACAGGTCAAATTCTTCTCCTCTTTGCTGTCTTGATACATATTTGGTAGTATAGTTTCCTTAGGTACCCAAGCAATATGTCTGATCCATTGTTTGTGTTCCATTGATTGCACAGTGCTCAGTCAGCCAGAGGATTGCAAGAAGATAGCCGGGAAATCAGAGCAAGGAGAGCAGGATTGGCCCCAGAATGGAGGAGCGAACAACGAGACAATCAGACAAACTGAGAGTGGAGATATTGAGGCAGAAAATGAATTGAAAAACGCCAGTCCAGAGTGTACTGCCTGCCAGCATCAGTAGTAAGTCAAGTTAGTCAGTGATAATCATCTCATGTCCTCACTTGTGTAGCTCAGGCTTTTTATTTTTTTGTATATAAGATCAACCTAATATGGATCCCATATGTGTACAGCTGTGGCCTGGATTTCAGTCAGAACCCACAGATGTTGACTGGTTCCTGGGCAGAATACACCCACTCCCCTGAGAACTACCTCAGAGGCTGCAAATGGTAAGCAAATGGTGAAGAGTGATGAATACAAATGTAAACAGTCAGTAGAAAACTAAACCTATCTTTTCCTTCCTATCTCTGTCTCTCTCAGGGCTCCAGACGGCTCTTGTATCCTCTCAAACAGTGCAGACAATGTGCTGCGTGTTTATAATCTCCCTCCTGAGCTCTACAGCGGCAGCTGGGACCTGCTGTCAGAAATGGTCAGCTACTGCACTATTCCTGCTCTTTGATTCGTACAATTGTTTATGAAAGCTTTGGCACCTCTGGTCAAGTGGTACACATTGGACTGTTAGATTATTTAGGAATCAAGTCTTGTGGTCTGATCAATCAAAAATCCAGTGAATTTGGCTACAATCACAATGTGTGTTTGGACAAAAATAGGAGAAATGTTTGAATGAAATAACATCATACAAGCTGTTAATCATTAGGCTGGATCTGTTGTGTTTTGATGTCGTGTGGCAACCAGTGGCACAGGAATCGAGAAAAGAACGGATTCTGCGACAGAATGCAGAAAGCTAATTTCAGTAAAGAGACTGAAGATGAAGAGAGACTGAATGTTACAATACAGGGGGTCTTCGGGGTACGACACAGTTTCGTTCCTACAATAGTGATGTGACCTGAATTTTGGTGTAGGTCGAAACACACACTAGCTTAAGTCACTTACCAATCCTAACACAGTAAAATCACTATCTATAAATGAAACCACAACTAAGCCACGGAAAAGGACATAAATATACTGTACTTGTACACTGTACTGTACTGGGGGACGCCAACTCCCTCACTCATACGCCGTGTTCCTGTGTATTCTTACGCTGCGCACAAAACGAACTAGTTCACCCACGTAGTCTGTTAGTGTGATGCTAACGACATAAGCTGAAACACTCACGTCTCAAGTTTTTAAAAGTAAAGTGATCACAGAAGAAAAGTAAAGTAAACTCGGAACATTTGTATGTCGAGACTGTTGTAACCCGAGGACTCCCTGTATATTGATTTTGGTTTTTATCCACCATTAATCCAAATCAGCATTGAAAAACTTCAAGGAATGAAAGATTAAGAATTTTAAATGGGCTTTATTTTCCTCAGGTTTGAATATTATTGAAAATGTCATTTTTAAGAGACTCTATAGTTCTTAATCATGTTGTGCATGTTGGTGCCTAAATTCACTCATGTGCCGTATTGTATGTTTTGTTTATGTTTCCTTCAGCAAATAATAATCATTATACTGTAACAAAAATGCAATTTTTTATGTTCATTCCATGCAGATGTGGTGTTAACATCTTTTCAATTAGAAAATGAACAAAATGTGTTCGTGGACTTTGGGTGCCCAGACTCTTGTGCACAGTTGTACAGATGTTGCTGCCTAATTGCTGTATTATTGTTGGTAAAGTTCAAAAACCTTTTGCAATTTAAATTTAAACCTAGTGAACTTTGTGGAAAAACAGATGTTTGGTGCGTCCCTAATGCAACCACATATCAATAATGGCAGTGAAAGTAATAAGCAAAGTATAAATAATTTCTTTATGTGGTTTGTACATTAGCATTCTGTGATTTTTATTTTAAACTAAGTTGCAGACCAAGAAAACACCATCAGAGACGAGATGTTTCATGCTTAATTATAGTGTAATGTTTAGTCATCCTGAGGATTTAAGACACTTCCACATAACATAAGTGCTTTTTGCAATGAGAACATGGCAATAAGACCTGGAGGAAATATATATATAAGCTTTGCATTATGGCTTATTATTATAATTTTGTCCACGTTTATATTGATCAGTTTACCAAAATAGCACATTTTTCCAGTCCTCCTAATAATTTTCTTCCAACCCTGAGATGAGTTGGCACAATTCACCAGAAGCTGTATATCCTCTTTGCATTCAAGAGCACCAGGGAATAAATTAAGATCTGCTGTATATTAATGCTTCTGTAGGTGGACTAGCTTGCAAAACCACTGGGAGTTCACCTTTTTTTTAAAAAAATTCTTTTCAGCTCATTCTGGAAAGAAGTTGAGTTTTGCTCATTCTTTGTCAGCTTATCAGATATGACCTTTAAATCACAAACATCTGGTATATCTGAAATATGTATATTCTGCCTTTCTTTGGTTTGAAAAGCTAAGAGCTAAATGTACCTGTAGTTGAAAGTCCCTTGTTCTATACTCAGTTTAAGAATTTACTTTGGGCTGTTGTTGAAGTGTTTGTTATTCTGTTTTCAGTACATCATGGCTGTACATTTGAGACTGTGGTATGCCATGAGTTTGTACTAGAGTACACACAACTCTGATACAAATAACAGCAGAAAATGCTAGATTGGATATATGGGGAGGGGGGGGGGGAGAAAAGAATGTATCTTGAGACGCTGTGACAAATCTAGTGTGAAGCTGTTTATTTTTGCGCTGTTCCCTAGCCTGATTTAAAAAAAAAAAAAAAGGTTTACTCTGTTACAGCGTAGCGAAGTATTTCGATCTAGATTACCCAACCTTTAGATGCTCAGATTAGTAGTAGTTTTATTAGAGATAAGAGATATATGAAACTTTAGATTAGTGTTGCCATTACTCAGGGTTGCAATATAAGGAAAGAAAAAGTACTATTTCTCATTTGTACGGATGCTTGTAGACTTGTTGTAGGAGGAATGAGCCAGAAACTAGAAAGTTCCGAGGGCTTTCTGGGTGTCCCTGATTCTGCTCTTGGGTGTGTCACTTAACCATCTACTGCCCTAGCCAGCGATGCTGTGCTGCTCACAGACTTGGCAAAGACAGACAATGGAATTGCACATTTTTAGTAGGATCAATAAGGTAAAACACTTAATTGTCTGATAGAAATAGTAAAGTGGAGCTCAAGATTTATTACTCCTCGTCTGAAGTTCTTTGTATTTTCATCCACGATGGCAAACAAGAGTAATTTAAGGAGCACCACCTTCTTGTTCATGCAGTACATACTCTGAAGTGGATATAGATTATCCTAGTCTCTTAGCTTGTTAAACTTTACTACAGAGTTCATTTCCTTTATTGAAAAAAGTCTAGTCTGACTGTCTGCTCTGCTGCACTGGCTGATTGAAGAACTGATGGAATCTCTTGGAGGTCTTAATTGTTTTCCTATGTTTGTCTACATCTAGAGTCCAGTGCTGAGGATGACTGAGGGAGACACCATCTATGACTATTGCTGGTTTCCTAAGATGAGTTCTTTGGACCCAGACACCTGTTTGTGAGTGCCCATTCTCCTGTATCAGGACTGCAATGAGACAGTATGTTGTCTGAACCTGAAGAAAATTGGCTGGGTTTGTAATCTGGAATTGATCTCTGTTCTTGTTCCACAAATATTGGCAGGTCTGTGTTTGTCTCTTACAACCAGACAGTGTAGTTTCGTTTCTTTTCTTTTTAAAGCCATTTGTTTTTGTTGATGAAATGCAGTTACCCAGGCTTTTGAAATCCACACCATTCTAGCCGTGCCGTGTTGCTATGGTTCTATGAATAGAGGAAGACCACAGCAGCAGATTCATGCTGCAGTGGATGACAAATCCCAATAAAATCACTTGGGTGTAAAGCTGAATAACTCCACGTAGCTGTACTGAGCTTAATGCACCAGGGTACTGTGACAACATGCAGGGCTATAACCAGATCGCTGCTCTTGGAAGAAAATGCTTTCCAGGAAGAGCGTAAACATACCAGTTCTGCTGTCAGCTACTACATAAACTTACAGCTTAAGTTTCTAACACACTAACAATTTTTCAGACAAGACCCTGGCGAAAGTAAAGGGAAGCATCTGATAAATGTTAACTCTTTCAAACCTGAGTTTAAAAATGAATATATTTTATATAGCCGTTGTCATAATTATAGGCACCCTTGATAAATCTGGATAAAACAAATGTTGTTTATTGGCTCTATCTCACTCCGAACACATGAAGAATCATCTAATCCTTAATTTAAGTAAGTTAAGTCTAGGAAACCAGTCCATTAAAACTGTTTAAAACATGTATCAGAATCATCATCACCCCTGAGTTTAGTCATTTATGTAACTTCCCTTGGTCAAAATAACAGCTGTGCTACTTTTCATGTAACGCTTTATAAGATTGGAATATAACTTCTTAATCCAAAATCTTTCTAGGTCCTTACAAGAGACTTTACTTTCACTGTCCCCTGATTAACTGTTGTATAAATGTGAAGTGCCACATAAGTCGTAATTCCATCATCATTGGGAAAATTAGATGTACTAAAATAAAGGTGTTGGCCTTCGTATGTCAAGGAATGTTTTAAAAATATGCCTCCAAGGATCAAGGTTTGAAGTATGCAGATGATGGGATCAGTTTGGGGTCACAAAAGCTACAGTTAGTTGCTGCCTCCATGTGAACCAACTATTTGAATGCCGTGCCAAAAAAAATCCTTTTCTTTCATGTAACCACAGAACACCTCTGCCAAAAATCTAAAGCTGGGTTGTGGTTGGATCTTCCAACAGATCAGTCTTTTAAAACACATATCCAAATCCACACAAATATAGTTCAGTACCAAGGCTGCAAGACCTTCAGTGATGTTTAGAATTTTGTGTCATCAGTATAGCAGTGATAGGTGATGCTATGTTACAGGTAACTGATGCTCTGGTTGGGCAATATTGATGACCGAGCATATTACTCAGCAACATGGGCCTAGTTTATAGATCTGTTGTGTACTTTTAACTGCCTCTGGTGGACATCATTAGCACCTTTGTGAATAACTATCGTAGATAACCTATGACCGCTCCTTTGATTCCCTTCCATTCCTGGAGCCACAGCTCCTAGTACACAGTTAATTATGGCTGCTGTTGTTCCCAAAGTGTAATCTGTTTTTGTGTTATGAAATATAAGTTTCTGTAACCTGAGCACTTTCAACAATCTTCTACCAGTAAATCTTAGTAGTGTTTTAAATGATCTTATCTAAAATCGAGTCATCTATACATTATAATAAATTAGATTAAATGAAACTTGTACTGCATAGAGTACAGGTACTATATGTCTATCTTATCTGTCAAACAAGACTAAACATTTTTCATTTTGGAGCAAAAAGCTTATAATATTGCATACTGAAATACTGTAACCTGCTGGCTGGTATAAATATTCCCAGGGACATTTTGTGTCCTCAGAGGCCTATGAAATGTTACCTGTAATTCAGAACATTTCATGTAATACAGGAATGGGCATGAATGGAACCTGTGAATGGGCAGCTGGTAGCCTAGTGGTTAGGGCGTTCGCCCTGCGATCAGGAAGTTGTCGGTTCGATTCCCTAGACTGCTAAGTGGGACTGCTAAAATATGGTGTGACAAGAGTCTTGCTGCCCCATCTTTCTAGTCTCTGTAAGTGTTTTAATACTTCTAAGAAACAGGAGTATCAGAAGCTAGAACACAACCGGAAGTTGTGTCTGGATGCCACACTGCACTCCAATTACATTCTTTAAGGTGTGTCAGATTTTTCTGCCACTGAAGGCTACAGTATAGCGGTCAGGTTCCACAAAAGGGCCAAGGTGGCTGGGTCCAGAGGACAGCTGGGTGTAGCTTCAAATAGCATTTACACTGATACACTAAAGACCATAGACTTAAGACAAACATGGTCCTTCGTACTGGATTTTAAACACTGGGGAGTAAGGAAGGACCTGAGAGAGGGAGGTGAATTGTTTTACACACTTGGGGCTGAGACAGAGAAGTCACAATCCCCTTTAAACCTGAACCAGGAATGAAGGGTGTTCAGCAGTAAAATATTAGAAGATCTAAGACTAACAAGTAGGACAACTCAAGCTGACAAGTCAGTTCTAGCGAAGTGTTTGCTCAGCCAACTGGCAGGTGATATATTTAGACTTCTGATTAGTGAGATTCAGGATTTTATGCAAGTATATTGAGAAAAGGGAAGAGTTTCCCTCGAACAAAAAATGTAATGTCGCTGTATTTTATGTGAGGTATGTCTCTGAGGAGTGTTTCATATTGTATCTATAAAGCAGCCTGGAGCGCTGTTTCATTCCAGATGTCTTGTTATTTGTCCAGAATTCATGAAGCTGGTTTGCCAGTTTGGCAAATCAGCTGTCCCTTGGATGCTCCGATTTTACTGCTTTCTTTGAAATAAAACACCCAGCACAAAGGAAATTGAGAGAGAAAAGCTAAATCCATCAGTAATATAACATCTGTTTGTGTGTGTGTGTGTGTGTGTGTGTGCGTGTGTGTGTGTGTACACTATGGGTAACAGTACTGCTGGAGGTGTTTAGGGAGAAGTGGTCCCTGATGGTCCCCGATCTTCCATCTTCAGCCATTTTTATCACCTCTGGACTCGTACTGCGTATTTTTCTTTATTGAACGGTGCTATTGTGCACAAATAAGTGTCTCAATGGCCTCATCATTTATCTGAACGCAGACACAAGCCAGCATCAGCGCTGTACAGCAGTCTCCAAGGATACTTCTTTTGTCACAGGTGGTGGCAGTGGGCCACTGAGGAGGGCTCGTTAACCACGTTCTCCCACATGCGCACACGTGTGCACATCATGCTAATCAAACACACTGCTTGGGAGAACCACCTTCATCCTACGGCAAAAAAACAAAAACAAAAAAAAATGAGGTAAAGAGGTCAAGAATTAAATCACAGACCGAAGCAGGAGAATGATGTTCTGGTGAAGAAGAGCGAGAGGAAGGACCCAGTGGAGAGCAGACCCGTTGAGACTCAAAACAAAACCCGTTGAGACTCAAAAAAAAAAGCAGTGTTTTCTGAAGTTCAGTCTGCCAGCAGGACCAAAAGGGAGGAAAACCACTGGAAACATGCCTGAGCGGTGGTCTTGTGTACGCACGCTCTCTAGCCATTCTGATTGTTGAAATACTGTCATCTAAACTGAAGCCCAGTGGGGTTTGTTTTTAATATAGACCACTGCAATTAAATGCTCTATTGCAGGGAAGCACCATGGATATTTCTTCTTTTTTTTTTCTTCATTTTGTCTTGGCTCCAGGAGTGCAATCTCAGTTTCTCATAGTCAGAAGGCAAACAGTGTAACACTCCCGGAGAGATGGCCAAGCGGATCTGCTGTTGAGAGCCTTTGTTTTCCTTTCTGGGAAGTGGTCCAGCCTAAACTGTGAAATTGTAGTGCGGTAATTGTTTTCTTTTTCCCAGAGCTCGAGCAAGGAGCGGATGAGAGGAGAATAGGACCACTTTCTCGCATGGAGGGCTGTGTAATTGTGCCCTAGTAAAACTGGTCATATTTAAAGATTCCGCATTTCTGGCTGTTATGGCTCTGCATCTTAAGTGGGTGGAATAGAATGGAATTAAATAGAAAAGAATAGACTTAATTGGCCGTGCCGGGTCAAAACTGGTCTTAAACTAATGGGCTTATGATAACGGCTCATGCTTTAATCTTTCCACATATGACTCAAGTCCAGAACATTTATTGGTTTTCTATGCATGACCTGCCCTTTTCAGTCACTTATTCTCCTCCGTATGATCTCTCCCTCCTTCCCCCTTCCAGTATTGCCAGCAGCAGCCGTGACAACCCAGTCCACATATGGGATGCGTTCTACGGTGATCTCCGTGCGACCTTTCGACCGTACAACCATCTGGACGAGCTGACGGCGGCCCATTCTCTGTGTTTCTCTCCAGACGGCTCCCAGCTCTATTGTGGCTTTGAGAAGACTGTGAGGGTCTTCTACACAGAGCGTCCAGGCAGGGACTGTGAAGAAAGACCCACTGTTGGTGAGATTTTATCACCTGGAAGTCATGCTAGAGCTGCACACTATATAATTTCCTAATCTGCATTGCGTTGAGAGTTTTTGTCACACTAATATTACAGAAATCTATGACCTGTAAATTCTTACTTATTTAAGTATTTGCTTTGTTTGTTTGTTCGTTTTGTGCTCGGAGCAAATTCCAAAGCCATATGCTGGTTTGTTTTGATGAATGAAGATCCAACATAAGTGAATTACTTTGGTCAAAGCAGTTCAAACCACTCTTTAACTATGTCATAAAAATAATTCCTCAATGCACTTCCACATCACTACTGCTGTATGTCGCAATATAACCTCAAAAGTTGTCCGTGTTGTGCAGCCATCATTAGTACTCTTTCTAGAGCTTTCACTCCCTTCAGTGCTGTAAGTCTTCAGTTTCTTACAAACAGTCATGATAAACTAGCCTGCTGTGCTGGAGATGGAATGAACTAATTATTTGCTTGTAATTATTTTACTCTGGAGCCAAATTAGAATTCTAGTCAGCAAAACTGGAACTAATAATTTAATGTTTTTCCTTTTTTTCTTTTTTTTTATCAAATGGGGCCAGGTGTGCTTGTTATGAACAAGAGATGGTGCTAGGAATGCAAAATAGTCTTCCTAATTAAATGTCTTTCCTTTTTTTTTCTTCTTCTCTACTGTCCTATTCTCTGTTGCTTCATGTTTTTTCTCCTTGCTTCCAACTATTTTTTTTTTTTTTTCCTTTCTCCATTTCTTCCTTCTGTCATCACCAGTTAAGAAGCAGGGTCAGAGTGGGATCATCTCATGTCTAGCATTCAGTCCATCTCAGGCAGTGTATGCGTGCGGCTCGTATTCCCGCACTGTGGGGTTGTACTCGTGTGAGGACGGCTCTCTGCTTGCCCTGTTGCCCCAGCGCCATCACGGAGGAGTCACGCATCTGCTCTTCTCACCTGACGGCTATCATCTGTACACAGGCAGCCGCAAGGTGCGCATGAGTCCGACATTTTTCACCAGATTTGATTTACTATAGAAATACACATTGTTTTTTCTAGGAATGAATATGGTTGTATGTAGCTCAGTAATTGGATCCTACCTATGTCCGTATCTGTAGGACCCAGAGATTCTCTGCTGGGATCTCAGAGACCCAGGCAGAGTTCTGTTTTCACTGCCCAGAACCGTAAGCACTAACCAGCGCATCTACTTTGACCTGGACCCGTAAGTGACAGTGTTGTGTAATCAAACATTCATAACGATACCGTAAATGTGTTGTGATTTAACTCTGTTGATTGATTGATTGTTTTTGTGTTCTCAACCCAGGTCTGGGCGGTACCTGGTGAGTGGTAACACTAAAGGGGCGATGTCAGTGTGGGACACACTTACAGCACCTTCCTATGGTAATGAAGAGGTACTGCAGCCCTTCCTGCAGTTTCAGGCACACAGAGACTGCACAAACGGCATCAGGTAACACCAACACTTGTACAAAGTACAGTGGCTCCCACTTCTGTTTATCAGCCTGTTTTTATTTACATTTTATGAAGATGGGTCAAACTTTATGAAAATATTTCTTCCAGTAGGGTTCTAACTTAGTATTTAGGAAGATTGATGAGAAACAAATTGTGCATCAATACATGAAATGTCTCAGTACCACTTCAAACATTTGATGCAACATTTTACTGGGAATAGGACAAGCCTCTATAGCTGGTCTCTCAAGACATTTAAAAAAAAAAAAGTGAACACAGACTTAAACGCCCCTTCATTTTGTACGTTTGCCTTTTCTTTGTGTTTGCACCAGCATCCACCCCTTCCTGCCGTTAGTGGCGTCCAGCAGTGGTCAGCGGCAGTTCCCCTGGCCGGGTGACAGCGATGACTCAGGCTCGGATGAGTCGGATGAGGACAGGACGGTGTCATCAAACAGCATCAGAGAGGACAATTCGCTCGTGCTGTGGTGGGCTGGGCAGCTGGGCTCAACCAGTGAAGACAGCCAGCAGGAAGGGCCAGCTGTGCTTGAGAACGAAAGCTATCAGCAGGACGCCTGAGCCAGATCTTTTCTGTTCTAATCCTATAATGTTCAAACTGCATGTTTTAGAGTGCTGAGTGTTTTGGTGAAGATCAGGGTTGTCTAATACTGCCAGCTGTCTTTTTTTATGACTGACACAATCCAGGACCAATATTGTAGGCCTTACATAGGTTCCATAACAACCAGTCGTGCTTACAAGTGAACACTGGAATGTAATATCTCAGTCAATGAATGTCCGAATGATCCAAATGCCCAACGAAGCCTGAAATCAGATTTAACAACTGTGGAGTCTGTGAGTCGGTTTATTTGCAGTTTGTGAATGTCTCAAACATAATTTGCTTTTCTAAAGCACTAACATTCTTCTAAGAGAATAATTTAGCGGAACGCAGCTGCATTGGAGGGATTTAGATTTTCATCTGGGCTCAGTGCTCCTCAACATTTCTGGCAAATTTTTTAAACATCGTTTTGACACCACAGTGGTTTATTATTAGGCAAAATCTGTGAAATACAAAACCTTTTCTCGTCTTGGAAAAATGGCAACAGACACTTTCCTTGAATACAAAAGAGGCTTGTTTCCATTCTTAAATGATCGTGTAGGAGATAAGAAAGGAAGGAGCAATATGAGCATATATTCTCAGGTCCACAGATAAACACAGACACACAGATGAAGCAGAGTTCATTATCTCTGTGTACCGTTCCCCTCTATTGCTTTGCCCTTTTGCTTTAAGTCTCCAGTGAGGCAAGTCTGCATTTTTTAACTGTGCCATAGTGTTGCTGTATGTGCCAGTAAAAGCATATTTTTGTAAATCAAAAACTACAGTGTGTATGTATAACAAGCTTCAGCTCAATTACCTTATTACCCTATTTCAGTTTACTATAATGCAGTGAGTGACCTGGGCCTCACATGTTTACAAGTGTATTGTGTGTTAGTGTGTGAATACAGACATATTGTTATTTGCTTGTCATTTGTATGTCACACTATTTTTTTTAAAGCAGTGACGTGTGGATTGGAGCTCAGCCTTGCCAAACGTGCTCTTCACAGGATGTTCAGATTGTAATTAATCTCATAATGTGGCATCTCTTTATTCAAGTGCTTTAACGAAGACTTTTTGTACAGCTCTCCCCTTCTGAACACAGCTGCTGATTGTTCGTTCTGTGATCAGCTGTGTGATTTCCAGTGACTGGTTATTAAAGATGTAATGTGACAAAGATGTAATGTGTATTTGTAAATTTATTTGTTGGTAGTTTTCCTCAGAGAACTTAATTTGGCAAAACCTTTTATTTATGCATTTTTAAGTGCTCAGATTTTTCAAGAGTGTTTCTGCACCTTTTGATTTTGAGTTCCTGATCCCAGATCTGCCTAGAATGGCAACTTTTATGGACCTTGTCTGTACTGGTCAGTCATACGGCACTGCCACACTCTGTCCAGTAGGGGGAAGAGTCTAACCTTGACGGGTGAATCTCAATGAGAAACATCCAATAATCCCTTTTTTGATTTTTCTTCCAGTTTATTTATACTCTAGTGTTTTGTTAAGCTGTTGCTATAAGGCAGTGTTGTTTGACATGATGTTGTTCGGATGCTAATTTTGAGATTGTGAATTTGTTAACAGTAGTCCACTGAATTGGAGAAAAACGTGAGGTATCAATCAGCATGGGAGGGGAAAAACAACTTCCTTGTATACACAGTTCAGCAATCAAACACAAATGTCTCGTATCCGTTAGTTCAGTCTATTCTTGAGTGCCAAGTTGGAGCGCTCTTCTGTTGTGTTGTTTGAGTTGCCTGGATACCAACTTCAGAGGTCGAGGAAAGTAGACAGATGTAGTAGAAAGTAGCGGAGGGTGTTTTCGAGTACCTAATTCTGCTGCTCCAGAAGCAAGGGGCAATGTCTGCCCCAGGAGGAATGACCCTGAGAGAGACCCGAAGGTCGGACCTGAGACCCCTGGAGAAAATGGCCAACAGAACAACTCTTACCACCCAGAGAATCCTCCATACACACATTCTGGGTAAGTGTAGAATCAGTAACAAGCACACACACACACACACACTGTACTTCCTTCGACACATATTGTAGTTCTTTAATCTATCTTGTTGAGTCTGAGACGTGTCTTGTTCTAGAACAGCAGTTGTATGGAGTCCGCCTCTCTTTGTGCACTAAATATAATACATAACCCTGAACCTCTCTCTCTCTCTCTCCCTCCCTCTCTCTCCCTCCCCCCCTTCCCCTTATCTTTTTTTGCTTTTTTTCCTTAATCCTTTTTCTTACCATCTTTCTCTTGTAATTTTTCTATTCTCCTTCACTATGATTCTCACTCTCCCCCTTTTTTTCCCCACCTTCTGTCTTTTTTCTTTCTCCTTTCACTTTTTTCATCGCATCTCTTTCTCTGTTTCTTTCTCTTATCTCTCTTTTCTTCGTCCTCTCTCCTCTCCTCTTTCTTGTTCGTTCACTCTTTCCTCCCTGGTCTTTCTCCTTTTTTTTCTGTCTCTCGCCATCTCTTCCTCTCTTTTGTTCTCTCTTTCTCCTTGTCCTCATGTCCTCATCCTACACGCTTTGAGAAACTTTCAATGCGCCTCAGCACTCAAGCAGAAACAGCTCTCGGCTTCTCCACAATAGCATGTTTCAGACTAGAAGGAAATGCAGAGCATTCTCTCACTCATAACAACCCGAACACAGCCCTGCAATGACAGTCCCTTAATTGCTAGTCTCCCTCTCCAAAGCTAGACAAATGACTGTGGCATTTTCAAGCGCTGCATGTACACCCTTATCTCGCCAGTGGTCTGTGGTTCAGCTAACTCCCTGAGAGCGCCCACTCCTTTGACCTGTTGTTTCTTCAGGCCCAACATAATTGTGGCTCTTGTAAAGTAAAAGAATTTTTTTTGTTTCTTTTGTTTGATTTTTTTTTTTCTTCCTCAGCTCTAGGAGAGAAGCTTTGCTCAGAGTTTTCTCCTTCCTCCTCTTCCATCAAGGACATTCCCTGCATTTCACGTCAGGACTCTGCTCAGCTGCCTTTAAAGGAGATGGCACAACCCGATTACCCCCGGGTGGAAGAGTTTCAGAGATGGGCTGAGGAAGAAAAAGACAAGGCCCTGAAGCACCAAGAGGAGGTACAGTATCTGAAGAAAATTTCTCGAACCGCACTGTGCAGTTTCCACTGTTCACTGCCCAGCACGCCTGATCCTCCATCAGGTGATTTATCAAGGCCGCCATCAGCTTGATGGAACAGATGTGTTGAGGCAGGAAACAGTTGAAACTGTGCAGGAAACCCTGATTGGAGAAAAATATTGCGTAATAAATCAGTCGTTCCCCACCCTGGTCCTTGGGTATCCCCCTATTGCACATTTGAGGTCTGTGGTGAACTAACTCTAAACTGCCTTGTTAATTAGCAAATGGCTTTCTCTTTTCCAAAAGTTTGTTAGAGCAGGGAAACGGCTAAAATGTACAGGACAGGTAATCTAGAACCAAGGCGAAGCAATATAGTAATACTGCTGTGTAGTTTTTTGGCCATGTTTATACATGTGGTACCATACACTAGGTCTGATTTTAGCCATTGCTGAATTATGTAAAAAAAATTGTGAATAACTGTTTGATTATTCTTCTTAAAGTGCAAGTTGCCAGATTGGCTAAATATTATCCAAGCCAGGACAGTGAAGTGATTTACTACTGTGTGCACATGGCATCCGTCCATCCGTCCATCCGTCCATCCGTCCATCCATCCATCCATCAGCATAAATAGTAATAAACCAACCATACCTGCAGTGCTGTGAAAAAGTATGATGTCTTATTTTTTTTGCATGTTTGTCACATTTAAATGTTTCAGATTATCAAACAAATTTAAATATTAGGCAAAGATAACCCAAGTAAACAAAAAATACAGTTTTTAAGTGATTTTATTTATTAAGGAAAAAAACTATCCAAACCTACATGGCCCTATGTGAAAAAGTAATCATGAAGTAACTTTGGGTAATCACATTGTTTGGAAGGCTGAGTGCAATTCCACTAGCCACACCCTGGGCTGATTACTGCCAGACCTGCTGAATCCAAAGATCACTTTAAAAGTAGACTAAAAGATCCCAGAAAGGGAGAGACATCATGCCGCGATCTAAAGAAATTCAGGAACAGATGAGAAACAAAGTAATTGACATCTATCGGTCTGGA
>JBBJLS010000011.1:1785040-1797025 GCA_037577275.1 Bryconaethiops microstoma
TCTCTCTCTGTCTCTCTCTTTCTCTCTCTCTCTCTCTCTCTGTCTCTCTCTGTCTCTCTCTCTCTCTCTCTCTTTCTTTCTCTCTCTCTCTCTTTCTCCTTCTCTCTCTCTCTCTCTCTTTCTTTCTCTCTCTCTCTCTCTTTCTCCTTCTCTCTCTCTCTCTCTCTCTCTCTCTCTTTTGCTCTGTGGGAGAAAAACATACTGGGCTGCTTTAGTTAATGGTGGGCCTGATGACAAATGCAGTTGGGTTTGGTAAAAATTGAACTGATAAAGTAGGCAAGAGAGAGGGGGGAAAGAGAGAGCAAGAGATGGAGTGCAGAAAGAAGGAGAAGAGGGAGAGAGGAAGGGGATGAGAATGTGCAGCATTTGGTGTTAATTTCAGATAATTAACCTTCAACTATTACTGCGTGATATCACACACATATCAGATTACGACGATGTACTGTCACACACACACACACACACACACATATATATATATACTCTCAAGTTCTCAACTTCGTACACACACACAAAGAAAAACCGCACAGGCCCTCAGGTGTCTGTAAGAGTGTCTGTAAATCTCTCAGTGACTCATGCATTGTCTTTTTTTTGTCCTTAGACTTTGCCCTTAGTGGTATGGAGGTGGTCCTGTGTGTGTTCTCTATAACTGTGGTGGGCTGCAGTTCACTGCACCTATTAGTGTTAACTGGGACTGAATCACAGTGCATGAAACACAGGTCAAGACTTTCACAGAAGCCACAAAGGCTGGTAACCTGAACATACCGTAAACGAGCCAGAATTGCATTTTCCTGCCTTAAAGGCTATCCTGTAGTTTGTACTGAGAGTACCGGAAACAAACAAATCACTGCAGCTTTGTTGGAATAATCTACTTCACCAGCTTTCTAATAGTCATATATTACAAAATCTAAGCCCAAAGTTTGGCAAAAAGTCCAGACCACCAAAGCCGGTGCAACAGATCACAAGGTCATAAAGAAATATTTTTGTGGAAAATCAAGTTTGCTCAGTTTTCTTCGATTCCCCAAACATAGTCAGTGAACCGGGACATGTTTGGTATCCAGGCTCCGCTTCGTTAGTTTTCTGCCGAGCTGGGAAGCGAATATAACTAATAAGTAATGGAAGCTTACCACTACCAGTGGTAACGTGAGAATCCAATTTATATGCATAAATACATTCTTTAGACAGTGCCAGAAACCACAAAAGCAAGTGTATGAACCTCATTACTTGTCTTTGAGATCCTTGGGCATCTTAAGAGGCCCCCTGAACTCTCACAATAAAAAAAGAAATACATACATACATGCATGCAATCTGAAAAGTGAGATTAAATAATAATTCACATTTGTATTTATGTATACTACTTATCCATATTAATGTTTAATATTCTGTCTACACTGTAGCGGTTTGGGCTTTTTTGTGAAATATGTGTGTCTAAAGACAAACACGAATCCTGATTTCCTCTCCTTTTTTTTTTAAGCCAAACCAAGTCAGAATGCAAAAACAGTAGTAGCCTGAAGGGTGAACACCAACATCGCTATCACACAGTGACTGAAACATCCCGTTTGAATGGCCGCAACAATATCCAATAAGAACAGATGGCATTTCTTCATTTCTTTCTTTCATTTAGTCATTTGTACAAATTCAGTGGCTATTTGTTCATCCTCCCTTTATATCTACAGCGGATTGCCCCAAGTATTGGAGCCCATTTGGGCCTCATGGTTTGAAACCCAAAAGACCTCTAGCAGTCAGATGCCCCTCACCTGTCTTTGAGAGACTTTTTTTTTCCCTGACTGTAGTGATGGAAAAGTGCTAGAAAGCAGAACATTCTGGACACCAGACCAATTGTAGCCGATTGACAACCTAAACTAAAAGTCAAGCCTGCTCAGGAGGAGGTGATGTATTGGGTAATCCTCAGTTTTAGCTTAAGTTACACAGTTTACTGGGATATATTACGATATCTTTTATGGGCCTGAGGTTTCAGAAATCCTTGTTTTGGCATGAGGATTAAGCAATGAAAGGCAGGAAGCAGAAGAAGTTTTCCTTTTGTTACCTTGCCACAGTATCTGGCATAACACCTACAGAACCCCAGGCCACCTTGAAATCGAGCGTGTTGAAGAAACCCGTTCTCTCAGAGTTACAGGAGGAGAGTGTTGGCTCTGCAGCTTCAGCTCATTCCTCCTGCTGTGTCCAGCCAAGCATTGCATGGTGGGTCTCTTCGTCCCAGTAGCCACTGATCCTGGGTCAGCATGGCCCCTGCTGCAAGGGCTCTCAGTGTGAGGCCCGAGTTTATGTTCACGGACCTGAAGTCAGCTCTGCCCAGCCGGAGACAGCTTGGAGATGGCATGCCACACATACCACACACTCCTTCCAAAAAAAAATCAATACATGCTTTTGCCTGGTTGTTTTTATTTTTCTATCCCCTGTGGGAACTCTTGTTCTGTAGGGGATTTGGAGATAATATGAAAGTGACAAGGAAAAAAACACCTTGCTGGTGCACATGCACACACACACACACACACACACACACACACACGCAGGCACGCATGCAAGCGAACACCCTCTGACACTCATCAGAGACAATGAGGAATGGCATGAAGGCCCAAAATGTATCTGAAAAGTTTTTTTTTGCGCCCTGCCCCCCCCCAAAAAAATTCCCAAAGCAACAAGAGCCCTTCAGGACCAAAATGGCCACCCTTCTGTCGCCTCTTCTCTCACTCTCACTCGCTCTTTCAGGCCGCCAAAGAAAAAGAGAAAAAGTAAATGAATCACCCGTCCGCCCCCCTCACACACACGCTCCCCCATTGCTTTATTGAGGCAGCTGCACCCTTTGACCTCTGCGCCTGTGGAATGTGTGTGTGTTGCATGCTTGTGTGTGAGACGAGAGGGGGGTCTCTTTTTCTCCCTACAACAAAGCCTGTCAGCTCAACAATGGAGATGGAGAACAGTGTGTGTTCAGAAAGCCACTGGGCCGTGTTAGCAGTTAGCGTGCTAGAGCAGAAGGAGAGAGAGAGAGAGAGAGACAGAGAGAGACAGAGTGATAGAGAGAGAGAGAGAGACAGAGAGACAGATAGCGGATATTTGTTTTGTCTAGGTACACTCATAAATACACCATTTTGAACTGCCAAGGGTTGCAGAGAGCCTGGCCAGTTTGGCTGTGTGTGTGTTCGTGTTTGTGCTTGTTTTTGTACACTTTCAGGATTAATTTGTCAAGTTTTTATATATCAAGGACCTACAAAATCCTGAGTCTATAGTGTTTTTCATTAAAGTGTCATGTGTTTAAACTGAAAGAGTAAAACCACAGCATTTTGGTTACAGATGTTAAGATGTTAAGATTAGGGTTAGGGTTATGTTTATACTTAGAACACTGTTGTTGCACACACACACACACACACACACACGCGCGCGCGCGCACATATGATATATATAAATTATATAAGATATACAAGAAGTGGTAACTTTAAAGATGGTCAAATCTTTCTCAACTTTCAACAAAGGTCAACAAAGGTGAATGTTAAAATATTACATTTTAAGTCATTTCTTTTAATCCCTTCAAAGCCAATTTTCACACAGTGTAAAACACGTGTGGTATTTTTCAATGAAACACATCTAAAGGGGAGAGACCAGGCTGAGAGTGACAATATGCACAACACCTATAGAACATACACTAAACGAAAGTTTGCAATCGCCGTATTAACAACTTTTATTTATGAGGATTTATAGAATGTGGAATTAAATATTGCAAATGATTTATTATAAGGTATTTTTGGATTCTTTAGTTATTGTGACCTAATTTTCCACACTCTAAAGCTTTCTATGGCTCCGTTCATCACTTTGAACCCATCGAACTTTTCTTCATTTTTATTTGCAGCTCCCTACTGTCCTGCTATTTGTTTGAAACCTGTGGAGCTGTACAAATCGTTTTCATATTAACACATTAAGAACAGTGATTCTAAACTTTTGAATCATACCTAGATCCTGACATTGCGTGGAAAACAAATGTGTGTGTGTGTGTGTGTGTATGTGTGTGTGTGTGTGCTTTTAATGGGCGTCCTACAGATTCTGCAGGGAGTGTTAGGCTTTACTCATTGAGCTGCCTGTCAGGGTAGTGTATTAGTTCAGCCAGGAAAGACAGCTGCCGGCCAGGCCCAAACACACTGCTTAAGCTCCGTAAGTTAAACCAGGCCAGTGTTAATATTACTGCACATACACCCACACCCACACCCCTTACTGATCAATACAGCAGACGTAGATGTGTGTGCGCCTGATCTAAACCCTCATCCACATTTCAAACACACCCACATTTTGAAGCCAAGTGTGTCAAACGCCTTTGTCTGCACCCCAGCTGCAGACTCAATACACACACACACACACACACACACACACACACACAAACCTTTGAATGGAGTTTGGCAGTGGTCTAGGTTGACACTACTGATGTCATGCTCTATAGGGAGTCACTGAGCATGCTCTCATGCTGCATGTACTCACAATGTACACACACACACACACACACACACACAACACATCAGCCCTTCTCTGAATACACACCTGGCTTTCAGATCATCTTGCCGCGGCCTTGATATGAGGGTGGTTCCGGCAGCTGCTGTTGAAGGAGCTGAGAAGAAAAAAAGTGCCTGGAGCTCATGCAGTTCTCAATAAAACTCCTCTGGTATTGTTTGGAAATGTCAGATTTTTCATTTTTGAGTTCATCTCTCTCAAAACTCCTCACTATCGTATTGGTTTTCATGCCATCTGTTGAATTTAAAGTGTGAGTGTGTACGTGTGTGCGCGTGTGGTGGTTGGTTAGTGTAGTGGATAACATTGCTGCCTTCCAAGCAACATTCCTAACTTGGGCTGTTCACCTCTCTATACCCATAAGGGCAAGACTACATGTGCCTACACCTGAGAAGCAGAATGTTTCTAAATTCCCAAACAAATGATTAAAAACTCCCATCAAGCAGGTATGCAGAATGAGACCCAGCCCATGTTCTGTTGCACAGTTCGTGTTAGCCATGCTTTATTATATTAACCACAGATTCACTGTCAGTTGCACGATTGTGGTTTGGACAATGGACCACTTTTAATCTAGCAATTGCATTGACATGTTTGAAAAAAAACCAGTGGTCTGATACACTCACAGTGGTCTGATAGTGATTGCTGACACATACACTACCAGAACACTTAAATAAAATCAGATCAACAGACGGGCTGAACTGTAACAGAAACACGACATAAAATACACATTCACTGGCCATTTTCTACCAGAAATATCTACCCTGTAGGAACACTTTGTAAGAGTACAGTTGCAGTCGTCCATCTGTTACTGCACGATTTATCAGCCACCTTCTACCCATCCATCATCACTACAGGGCCAGTGCTGACTGTTGAATGGTGGACTATTCTTAGCACAGCAGCGACAATGACGGTGTTGTGTGTGTCACGTCGGTATGAGTGTATCAGGAACAGAAGTGTTTTTTCACACCTCAATGCCACTGATGGTCTAACAAGCAAAAACATCCAGACATGAGTGGTCCAGTGGTCAGAAACTGAACTCGGATGTGGCGGCTCTAACAAAAGTGTACAAACATGTTGTGTCTAAAAGTGTGTCTAGTAAAAGTCCAGTGTTTTAAAGAATTACATAACACACACTGCCATTCCACCATGTCACACCATGCAGGTGTCATTGCTGTGCTCCACATTTATATATATATAAATTTTAATTTATAAAATGCCTTTCTAAAACTTTGGTTTGCTTTACAAATATTTGATACATAGAATAATAAACATCATTTAACAGACAGCAGTTGACAAAAACATTAAACAGTCCAAATTTTAACAAGTCAGATTACAACTGATTACAACAATCATCAAGAATCGAGAATCAAGAGCCACAACACTAAAAGATCTACCACCCATTGAAGACTTTAACCAAGCCAATACCAGACAAACGTACACAGCCTAATGAATGACCAGATTATAAATCATGTATAAAGCCTTTATAAGGACAGTGGTACCTGTTGTGCATTCATCTTTGAGCTCCTACGTCCTCATATGCGGACATTACATTTTGGCATCCCTGCTCCATAATATGTTATTTTGCTGTACTTATTCAGAGACATTTGTTCTGCCATCTAGTGGTCAGATAAGCACTATACTCAAAACAGTAAGAGAACAACATGGCGGCAATGTCAGCAGAATGTTTCTATGGCACCTCCCGAAGCAAAAGTAGACAAGGTACAGATCCTGATCCAATTCTGTGGTTGAAACTTGTGTTTTTATACTTATAATTGTCCGTAGATTGAAATGGCATAAGAATTTGATACAATGCTGCTAAAGTTTAAGTACTCATATGAGGACATTGGGACTTAGTTAATGGAAACTGAGCTTTTGTAAAAGTAGGGAAACAGCTTGTGAAGAAACCAACTGGAGTATAAATAACCACTGCTTGTGTTACAATTTAGTCTAAATTTTATTCTTATGCAATTCATGCCCAGGATACATTAATCTGTCGAGAGCAGAAAGATTACTGAAAGCAATAGTTAGAGACATCTCTGAGGTTGAGGATTTGTCTGATGCTGATGTTCCTACAGTTGATGGATATATAGTAGAACATGGTCAGCAGAGCAGTGAGGATAGATCTGGTCAACAGAGCAGTGATGATAGTGATAGCCAGGAACAGCTGTGGGATCCAAAGGACATGGTTTTGAACGTCCAGGTCATGAGAAGCCAGAATCTGATCTTGATGATGATCCTGGGGAGGAACAATTAAGTGATGAGGATTACGATCCACCCACCAGAGTCAGATGAGCAGAGCAGTGATGCTTCTGACAGTGTTGAGCAGAGCAGGCAGGAGGAGCCACAGCACCGTCCACATGCATCTGAACCCAAGGCAAAACCAAGCAAACAAGGACGTGGAGATCGCTGGAAGCGAAGTGTATTTTCTCCAGACATGGTTGAGTTTGAGGCTCTGAGATGACTGGCAGCCACTGGACTATGTGGATCAGTACAGTGACACTGAGTTGATGAAACTCATTGCTGACAAACTACTACTGGTACATCCCTGAATACTTCGACTGACGAGATTTATCATTTTTTTGGAGCATGAATTTTGATTTCATGCGTGCCCTACCAAAATTTGACTGCTTAAAATAATAATTTAACTCCACTGATCTCGCTTTAGCCAACACCTGGTTATTGTATTGGTCTGACAACCATGAATGTGGTACACCAAGAAAGGAGGTGATGCAGTTCCATGGGTTTCGCATGACAGTCGCTCAGTGTGACACTGATGTCCAACGTGTACAAGAGGATGCACACCCCTCACATGAAGGCCACAAACGTCTGGTCACTCCACTAGCCCCCGTCTCGGTCCGCACAACCTGTGCTGCACATCTTCCAGAGAGGGCCAATCTAAAAAACCCAATGCGTTGCAATGCGTTGCAGAGAAAAAGGCTGTTCTGGGAAATCTTGCATGCGGTGTTTGACATGCAAGTTGTTCCTCTGCTTGCAAACTGAATGCAACTGCTTTGCAGCATTTCACACAGTCAAATAGATGTGGCAGACTATTCCTACAAACAAAAACTTCCACATAGTATAATACAAGTTTTGAATTGATGGCTTAGTCTTAAGAATCCACATAGGAGAGAATCCATGTCAGTGTTAGGAATGTGGAAAAATCTTTTGCACTATTGGACATTAGGACATTAGGACTTAGTTTACTAAAAAACACAATTAAATAACAATTGTGCAACAATGTGGAAAAATCTTTTGCACTATTGGCAAATTGTTTGGAAATGTTTTTGCCCAGTTTAGGCATTGAAATAAACAGATTTACACATTGTTGCACAATGGTTATTTAATTGTGTTTTATTGTAAACTAAGTCCTAATGTCCTCGTATAAGGACATCACTTTTTTAAAACTACTAATTGTTCAAAAACCATGTTTGGTTTGTATGTTTATGAGGTCCTACTAATCCCAATTAGCTAAAGGAAATAAAAAATGCACACCAAACAAAAGCCTCAGGAGGTTCATCTTTACCAAGCTTTTTAAGAAACCCATTTCAATTTAGCACCAAAAATGGGTAAAAAAATATATTTTTGATACTTTGTAGAGCCATCTGTGCTAAAAGTGGATCTAAATGAGACTTATTATAGTGGAACACAGCTACACATAGATGTTAGGTGTTTCTGATAAAATGGCCCAAGATATTGAGTACGTCTGTGGTGTTTCCATTATTTTGTACCTGTGTAAGATTGGTGGATCTCATGAAGTGGCCAGTGAGTGAAAATACAACATAGGAGTTTCTCATAAAGTGGACGGTGAAAGTAAAGTTAGACCAACCATTTCCGGATTTATATGTTTTACAGTCAGATACGCCTGGTTTCATTCCAGAGGGGTGGTGGACCTTTTAATGAATGATAGTATCACTTTTATGAAGATACTTACAAATGTTTTATAGCCCTCATAAAGGAATCATAACATCGTGCAGTTATGGCTTTGAATGTTACAATGTTCAAATATTAAGAATTTGTTTACCAGACAAGTATTAAGCCTAGAACTGGACTAGATGACCTTGTGAATGGAAACTCTCCATTGATAGGAAGATGTGGTCCAAGATAAGGCTTGATTTGAAGAACTGAAGCTAATAATTTGCATACTGACAATTGTCTGCCATCCCGTAACAAGCAAAAACCAACAAGAAAACACACTGGTAATGCTGAGCAGTTTTGTTTAACTTCTGTTTGAGTTGCAAAGCTGAATTTTAAACATATTCTTCTTTTTTTATCATTGCAGTGCGGCAATTACTAGAACCATTCAGAAATACACCCAAACAAAAGCGCACTTCAGTGCTGTGATGATGTGAAACTGGCCTTGATAGCAGCACTGAGCATTAATATTCGTTCAAACATCCCATTTGTTTCTTTCTCATTATCACGATGAA
The DNA here is from genome assembly GCA_037577275.1 of Bryconaethiops microstoma. Taxonomy (NCBI): domain Eukaryota; kingdom Metazoa; phylum Chordata; class Actinopteri; order Characiformes; family Alestidae; genus Bryconaethiops; species Bryconaethiops microstoma. The sequence continues at coordinate 1,793,980 of JBBJLS010000011.1, forward strand.
AAGAGAGCAGCTACGAGAGAAAGGGAGAGAAAGAGAAGATAAATAAATTAATAAATGTGACGGAAATGCTCTCTAACTTTAAACAGAGGCCTGTCTTTCATCTCTTAGCAATCAGGGATGAATATAGCAGTGTAATGTCCTGGAATCTAATGTTTATGAGTCATTACCATACCGTTTCGACGCTCCGACCATGAGAAGGGCAGTAATCATCGGCGGGACGGATGATTGATGCTTAAACAGCGGAAAGGGATGCTCAGATAATAGTGGCGGCGTAACAAAACAAACAGAGGGAGAAAGAGAGAAGTTAGAGAAAGAGAAGAGGGGAGGTGAGTTCGGCTGGGAGAGGGTGAAGGTTCTCTGCTTATTAAAGCCTCTCTCTCATTACGGCCTGCACTTCCGAAGGCCTCGCTTTTTCGGGTCGGACGGCTCTGTCTGCATGCTAATGTACACTGTTTTAACCCCGATGGGGCCCCCGCAGACAATACGCTATGAAACCTCCCACATATTGGTTTTTTCTTTCTCATAGTTCATTGAAACATGATGAAAAAGTGCAGGTTTTAGGTTTTCAGTCAATACCATATTTTGTAGAAGACATGATTTGAATTTGATGGAAAGTTGTGGTGCAGATAGTCTTGTTTTCCTTTGTGTCTGAAGGTAAATCCATTGTGTAACTCATCATGTTGTAAAATTTGTATAGCAGTTTGCACAAACCTGTTGGATGCCATAGATGCTTCTTCTGTTGAATAGCCCCCAAAAAATAATAATAAAAATCTGCATATTTCTATTGTTTCTGGAACACGATTCTGTATTTAAAATTTAATTGTGTGTTTCTTGAAGACAGAGACGAGGCAAAGCTCTGTATTACAGATGCTTTTCTTTGACATTTACTGAATCAGAAGAAGAGAAAAACTGTCAGGTCATCATTCAAATAAGTCCTTGTGCTAGATTAATGTGTGTGTGTGTGTGTGTGTGTGTGTGTGTGTGTGTGTGTATGTGACAGAGAGGAAAATTCCCCAGCATGTGTATGTGTGTCTATTCACTCTTAAAAGCAGTGCAAATGCGGCCTAATATCTAAACAATCTCACTCATGTTTAGCATGAACAGTGTTCGTGAACGAACTAAAGGGATTAATTTCAGTCGCTCCAAAAACCAAAAATGAACATGAGAGTGAATCAGGTGACAAGTGATAGAGCAGCACCTGTGAAGAAAAGAGGTTTTATATCACACTATATCACACTAGTAAAAGATCCATATTTCTCCACTAGAAGAGTTTCTGCAGGCTGCCACACATACACTGACATGCTAATCCTGGTTTCTGCACTCAGTGTCATCTCCAGTGACACTAAAGGTGAACTTTGAAGCTGTAATTACAGACTGTAGTCTGCATCCTTTGTTAGGCCTATTTCCCCCTTTCATCATTGGTCAGGACCTCCTCAGGACCACCAGTGTGCAGGTATTATTTGGGTGGTGGATCATGTCCTCCACAGCAGTGACACTGACATGGTAGTAGAATGTTAGTGTGGAGTGGAGCTGATAAAATGGACAATGAGTGTGGACACAACGTAAATGGATCTAATGAGGCACATCAGTGTATGTAATTATGCAATTATATTTGAATAGTGTGGCAGAGACCAAGCAACAATAGTTGTGCAGTTAAGTGGAAGTCAGAGTGGAAGATCCCTGAAACTATTCAGCACTCGGTTTTGAGGCTTTGTTAGTTTGGATAATGATTGATTGACAGGTGGAGCTACCATTTGTGAAGTGATTGACGGGATGGGGTGCGGTCAGGTTAAAAGGATCAGTGTTGCTCATAATGGTACCAAACTTGTCTTGTGATCTTTGTGTGTGTGATGTTGTGACAGGCTTTCATTAGTTCCTTAGAAACTAGAAGAGCTGGTGGTACACGGCAGAGGTCTGAAGTATAATAACTACAAGCCATCCACCCATTCATTCATCTATTCATCCAATCATCCATCCATCCATCCATCATCCATCCATACAGACATACATTAATTAATTAATTAATTTGTTAATTTGTTTGTTCATTCATTCATTTATCCATGCATCCATCCAAACATCCATCCATCAATTCATCCATCCACTCAACTGTTCATCCATCCATCCCTTTGTCCGTCCATCCATTCATCCATCCACCCATTCATTCATCTATTCATCCATCCACCCATACAATCATCCACCCATTCATTCATCTAGTCATCCATCCATCCATCCATCCATCCATCCATCCATCCATCCATCCATCCATCCATCCATCCTTCCATCCACCCATCCAACTGTTCATCTAACCATCCTGTGGCCATTCGTAGTGCACAGTTTCTGTCCACTGGGTCTCTACACATAACTGGTTGGTGGACCATTCTCTACCTAACAGTTGCACTGATGTGGCTAAAATCCCCAGTAACACCACCATCTAAACATCTGCCTGTGTGGTGTGAGAGGTTTATACCTTGCTGTGGTCATTGCAATTGTCCTTACTATTGTTGTTTTTGTGTTAAGCCCTAGGTGTGCAAAAGGGACATGAAAAAAATATTCCAAAAATGTCTGCCAATAAATGATTGACCATTTAATGCAGCAGAACGTCGGCAGAGTCTCCCAACTCTGCCTCGAAACTGGCCGAGATAAAGGCAGTCGTCCCCCTCCAGGCGGCTGCAGTAGGCGAGGAAATGTTAAGGAACTCTAATATGAGATGAATCATGGCTTAAACACCGGTAAAAACCCACCAGACTTCTGTGTCCCCGGACCCTCATAACTGTCTTTCCTGTTCAGCCCAAAATAAAAGTGCTCCCATCATTGAAAGTGAGAAAGCTATTCTATTAGTGCTGAGACGTGTTAGAACATTAAGCTCTCATAATGCTTAACAATATCAGGGATTTATTTTTTTCCCCCGCTACAGATGACTCCCTAGGTGAGCGGTGAACAAAAAAGCACGCTGTCGGCTGAGAGAGAGAGAGAGAGAGAGAGAGAGAGAGAGAGAGAGAGAGAGAGAGAGAGAGAGAGAGAGCGAGCGAGGGGGAGGGAGAGAGGA
>JBBJLS010000011.1:1802802-1814869 GCA_037577275.1 Bryconaethiops microstoma
GAGAGAGAGAGAGAGAGAGAGAGAGAGAGCGAGAGAGAGAGCGAGAGAGAGAGCGAGAGAGAGAGCGAGAGAGAGAGAGACAAAGAGACACACACACAGACACATTTTTTTTTTCTGTATTTGTAAGGTATTTATTACATTCTGGATTACTCTGATAAACGCTGTTGTCATTGGACACAAAATAAATACCTAAAATAAATACTTTGCCTCATTTATTTAGATAACAAACAACAGTTCACATAACACTTGCTTTTTTCTTCTTTCTTTTTTGTATAAAGGAATGAGCCAAACAGCTCATCCTGGGCAAACGGCAAAAAAACCAAAAAAGATTTAAAAGATTTTTATAATGTTATTTTGCAGACTCAAATTAAGCCTAAGCACATAGTATTTTAATGAAAAACCTCATTATCTTTCTAATTTATCCCAAGGATGAGCTTACACCATGTATGTGAATCTGACTCAGTAGTGCGTTTCACAAAGTTCTCCAATTTATGCCCAAAACGAACCAAAATTTCAGTCAGCGAGGGAAGAAATGACCGATTTAAAATAAAAGAATTATTCCAGGCCGGACCTCAGGGCATTTGGTCTCCACAAAAAGTTTAAATACGTTGACGAACACAACTGCACACTTTCACACTATGTCACCATCGTACTGGAGGATCACCTTCGGTCCTCGGTTCATTTATGAGAGAGCTTACCTCAGCAGAGGCCAGTGTGGAGAGAGAGAGAGAGAGAGAGAGAGAGAGAGAGAGGAAGAGAGAGAGAGAGAGAGAGAGCCCCCAAGTCACCCCTGCTGCCTGCCTGTCTTGCTGCACTTTTACTTTATGATGATGTTTTATGTTGCTCAGCACCTTCCTGTTTCTCCCATCAGCCCAGCAGCCCTGTGATTAAAAGTCTGTTGATGCTTTAGCCTGCAGACATACAGCTTACACACATCCACAGCATGCAAAGTGACATATACAAAGCAGTCCCAGTCATTCATATTGAGGCTGTCCTCCAATCCCTCTGCCACAGCCTTTGTGCATGCACCACAAACAGACACACACACACACACACTCACGCACACACTCACGCGCACACACGCACACACACATACACACACTGACACACACACGCACGCACACACGCACGCACACACACAAACACACACACACACACACACACACACACACACACATGCACACACAATGCACAGACACACACTCACACACATGCACACACACACACACGCACACATACACACACACGCGCACACACACACGCACGCACAAACACACAAACACACACACACACATGCACATACACGCACGCACATGCACACACACACACACACACACACACACACCATACCCCATGTGGATGTGACCCTTTGACCTTGCTGTCATGCTCAGTACCCATCTGCCACAGGGAAACATAGAGAGGGGGTTGTGGGGTGGAGGGGCGGGTTAGGGTCACGGTTTACAGCATTCTACAGACACTATGCTGCCAAATGCCGTCCCCTTTTTTCACCCTTACCACCCCCAACAAAAAAGCCAAATGACACTCTACACCCCTCTGTGCCGACTCAGCAACTGATAATCAATTTCCCATTATTATGCAGAAGGTGTGCTGATATGCATGTACAATACTTAATGGGTCATCCTGGATAAACTAACAGTTACTTACAAACTGAAAATATCCTGAAATGAATTGCAGCTGTTGGGAAAAAAATTCTGGAATGAGCTGTGTGGAGGAATGTAAGAGCAAAGTTAACTGCAAAATAAGTATTTCTGATTCAGTATAATGCTGTAAATATAAGGAATGTACACAGATGCTGAGGAGGGATTGTTCTCATGATTTTTTTATTATTCAAAAATAAGCAAACAGTTGGTTTTCATAGTAGATGAGTCGTGGAGGGCTGCCTCTGATTAATTAATAATCTAAGATTGACATGTTAGTAATAATGAGTAATATATTAAGTAATGAGTAACCTCTTTAGTCTAGTTAGCTATAAAGCCCTGCTGTTTCTGTGGCTTGGTCATGTCCTTTATTGTCTTCAACAATGTTTAGGTGCAGCATGTCACAATAACATCCATGTGAATGCCAGGTTTCCTAGCAGAACATTGTCCAGAGCATCACACTGCCTCCGTTGGCTTGCCTTCTTCTCATTGTGCATCCTGGTTCTCAGGATCTCTTTCTCGTGTAAGTGAAACAAACACACACACACACAAACACACACACACACACACACACACACAGCTGTCCACATAATATAAAAGAAAATGTGACTGATCAGACCAGGCAACTTTCTTTCATTGCTCCTTACGCTTGCTCATTTTTCCGGGTCCCATAAATCAACTTCAAGAACCGACTGTTCACTTGCTGCCTAACATATTCCAGCTCTTGACAGGTGCCATTGTAATGAGATAATAAATGTAATTCAGTCAGTGGTTTTAATGATGTGATTGAGTAATGTGTACTAGCTGTACTCTGTCTGATTTTGTGGAAATGTGAAACATAATTAAAATGGCAAAACAATTAGTTTTTTAGATATTTTTTGTGTGTGGTGGGGTATACTAAGCAACTGGTGGCCTCGTGGTTAAGTAGTTACCCCATGCAATCATGAGTACAAATCCGAGGACTGCTAGTGGCACCACTGAGGTACCCCTGAGCAAGATACCATGATGACACACTTCTCCCCGGGCGCTGTGTTCCTGGCTGGCCGCTGCTTCACTTGGGTTAAATGCAGAGAACAATTTTGTGCTGTTCACACTGTGTGCTGTGGTGTGTTCATGCGTGACAAATGGACAATTTACCACTTTCATACTACACACACACACACACACACACACACACACACACACACATATATGATATATACATATATATCAACAGTAAGGAATAACAACTTTTGCGTAATTGTGGGAAATTGATTAGCACTTGCTGGGTTTAAAAAAACCTTATTTTTGCACTGAATTACTTAGTTGATTTTACACTGCTGGGCAGCTTCCTGCCCTTGAACTGCCGGTGCAGTCCTATATCACAGTCCTGCCCCAGCAGCTGCCCCGGTGCTGAGTGTGAACGCTGGAGATGCTGAGGGGAGCTGCCTCTCTGCCTCTCTGCCTCTCTGAATTAATTGCCGTGTTTGCCACGAATCTCTCTCTCAGCGATGCTGTTCTACATTCGTCTCACATGAAATATTCATGTGCGCTCCAGACGCACATTATTGCCGAATTGTTTTAGAGTTAATTACGGAAGTTTTAAAGAACCCTAAAAACTTTTTGTAGCATTTTTTTGAAGCACAAGTCCATAAAACTTTGAGAGAGGAGTCACGGCGGAGAGGAACAGCAGTACGGTTTTCCGTCTTAATGCTTTGCGCTCCGAGCCGTGGGCCGCCGGAGCTGCGGGCTCAGCTGGGAGCGGAGCGCATCGCTGGAGCTTTCTACAGACTCCAGCCTCCCGACGAGGAGCCGGAGTGTGTGCCGCTGCCCTGCCGTGACTAACAGGCAGTCCGGAGGAGCGGGGAGCCTCCAGGTGGCCCGTTTACAGATCCCGCTTTCCCACGCGTCCTGGCCACCGACAGCCTGCATTACCACTCTTTACACAAACCGTGCAATCTGATCTGAAGTGTCCTGCTAGGGCTATTATTACACTCATCATTGGTTGATAAGATTGATAATAAGCACCAACGGTCGGTTTACCTACCATAGTAAAGTTATTGCAATGTTATTAATTAATGTTATTAATATATGTATATGTATATATATATTTACTTTTATATATATTATAATGGATAACCATAAGCTGAACAATGACGTGTTTATATTCTTTGTGTTAGTTTATATTCAAGCAACATTTGGGTTCGTCATATTATCAGAAAGCCACCTGATTCGTTGCACAGCAGGAAGTACTTCTTTTGGCGGAAGAAATTTTTAGTAACCCACGTTTGCTCTTTTTTTTTTGTCTTTATTTTATCCATAACCTTTGTAAATCACATTTCATCAGTCATGTGCCAGTCTCTCTAACGCTGTTGGTTCATTTTCCCACTTAACACGACGAAGACCAAACAGCAGCCAGACAGCTGAGTCAGTTAACAGAGGACGCTAGTCTTCTGAAATTGTCATCACTTCATCATCATTTAGGTCTGGAAACGAACTGAAAAGGTGCCTAAAATGGAGAGAGAACTGAAAAGGAAAGGTGGACGTGCCAGCAGACAAACTGCCTGAGGCGGAGACCTCAAAAAGATTAAACATAACTGAGATGTTCTCCACTTCCATGTCAGGTCAAACTAAAAGGTACACATTTGACAAATTGGCCACAACATTAAAATGTTTTACTGCTGATTCCACCATTATTTCTTCAGTGTCACCAGTTTGACCCTTTCTTGTGTGTGTGTGTGTGTGTTTTGCTATGCCTTTTGAATGCAGTGTTAATGGGGCCGTGTTCAAAGGTGGTCTGTGGGTAAGATTCATGGCGCCTCAGTTACTTTCCCAGTCCACCTGTGGTGTCTGATACTGATGTTAAAGCTTGTGCTGACCGCTGTCTGATTAAAGTCTATTCAAGTTTTCAATGTGGCGCCACAAGTAAGTCTTTTCTTTTTCTATAAACATTTGTTCTATGCTTTTGTTGGGTTTTTTATGACAGACATTTATTTGCAGTAATTTGTGAAATTCTAAACATTTTTGCTCATTTGTAGCAAATTGCCCAGCGATCCTTTTAATTGAATCCCATTAAATCAGAATTTGAACGTTGTGCCACTGAAAAGCAGCCACACAACAGCCAATTAGTAGGTTTTAAACACTGCCTCCTTCACGAAGTGTTTCCTTTGTCAGCAGCCTCCGTCTCCTCCTAATTACGCGTGACAGCACCACGGCGGCGGAGTAAGCCGAGCACGAGCGCCCGTTGGCCCAGCCAGTGTGTGGGAACGGGACTGTTATATGGGTGCAGAGTGATTACCTTCCGCACTACATACTTATATACTGCACATTGTATTTCCTTCTCCAAGCATAACCCCTGCCGTCTTACTAATCCCCCTCCCTTCAACACACCCACTCTCTCAGCCCTCCTTAAACTCCCTCCGTTTCTCAACCACTTCTCCACCTGCTGAACCTCCTCCTCCGCCCTGCCGCTCCCTGCACACTCAGCCCCCTCTGCCACCCCACCGCTTCTCCATCCGCCGAGCCCCCTCTGCCGAAAAAAAAGCTAATTTCCTTTTGCGCCCCTAGCAATGTGTGCCGCGCTAATTGTGCGAAGGTAGAGTGGTGGTTTTCTTTGTGCAAGAGTGTGAGAGAGAGGGCGGGGGGCAGTGTATTGTGTGTGGTGTGTGTGTGCGCGCCAGTCTAGGCATAGTTCCAGGGCTTCCTGTGCCACCTGGGCATCTTAAAGTCTGCCAGTCTGACAGTACAGGAGCCCCAGCTGGACTGGGGCAGGCTTTGGTGCGTGTGTTTGTGGGAGTGTGTGTGTGTGTGTGTGTATGTTGGAAAGAGCCGGTATAGTAATGAGGCGTTAGTGCCAAAAGCATTAGCTGTCTTGAGCCTCAGACCCACCCAGGCACCCTGGGGCTTCTGAACCTTGAGCCGGGTATTGTGTGGTGTTGTATGTATGTGTGCATACTTAAGCTTAGCTTTTGCCCTCTCTCTTTCTGCCTCTCTCGCTGTATTTTTTTATTCAGGCTGTCTAGAGACACTGCTGTGTGTGTTTGTGTGTGTAGATGTTTTATTTACTTCGTTTGTGTGTGTGCTGAATGTGCGTGTGCTGTTATTACTATAATGCCCTTCATCACATCTGCCTTATCATATCCATAGATAAGCAGTCGATATACATCTTCATGTAAAGACATGCTCCACTCTACTGTAGCACTAAGCTCTTCTTGTGGCTCTCCTTTAGTGTGTGTGTGTGTGTGTGTGTGCATTCAGAAACTCAGACAGTGAGCTAATCTTTGGTGAGGTAAGATTCAGATACACACCATGGCTGTTGGCCACAAACTGCTTATTCAGGAAATAAAGAACTGTTGTGTATATTACAGTGCATATGGTACAAATATTGATTTTTACATTTTTTTTTTTTTGCTGACTGAGAGAGATCCATACAGCGAACCAACCTTGCAAAGAAAAAAGGACCACCTTGAAAGCACCTTAAAGGAGAGATCTTCGACATTTTCCTTATGTTTTATTTCATGATGCTTGTGGTGGTTTATGCATAATAATTTTCACACTAGCAATTTTCAACCTCTCCCTATCGCTTAGAATTGAACAGCCTATTTTTGTTACTGTGCTTTAGACTGTACTGTTGTTTAGTTTTTGTTTAGACTGGCCGCCCTCAATTACAGACTGCATGGACTGGGAACTAAATGGTGTGTTTTGAAACTTTAACAGTGTTTACTTGCTACTTGAACGTCTATTTTAAAAAAGAGAAATAGTGAGAAATATTGAGTTGTCCATTTAAGAGCCAGGTCAAATGGAGGTCCAGGGTTGTGAAGAGGCTCTGCTCTGGATTACACTACCAGAGCCGAATGTCCACTGACGATAGGAGAAGAGGCTGCAGTTGAAGGATTCCCTTGAGTCTGATTATCACAGGCCACCGAATGCCATTAGGCCATAATGAAGCCAGCCACAATCCCTCTGAAGCCTAATGAAGTGAATGGACTGTAATGTTATTATAGTGCAAGCTGGGCTGTGATTTTAGCAGTGCAGGATAAGCACACACTCCCACATATATGTGCTTACCCACTCTCCCATGATGGGGAGAATTGTAAAAACAGTGCACACACACAACTGCAAAATGTGTGATTTACAGAAGCCTTCAGTGGGAATTGGGTTAGGTGAGGTTGTGCTCTATGTGTGTGCTGAGGTTTCAGCTGAAGCATTAAAACTGAAAAAAAATATGCCCCATGACTTTCTGTATGGCTGTAATGGACCACAAGGTTTCCATAAAGTGAGCAATATAGACCAGAAAGCCTTGGCATATGAAGCATAGGAGACAGAGATCAGATCTACACCAGAAAACATCTCAGTGGTGATTTGGATTTGGAGTTAGCAGAACAACATTTAAAGGCAAAAGCATTATCTTTTTTAGATGGCTTTGCTCTGAATGGGAAAAAAAAAACCTTTTATTATACATAATTTGAAAATGTCATATTAGAATAGAAATGCTACAAAGAGACCTCAAAAAACTAACAAAGAAAAATCAGCATGACATGTATTTAAATTCAGTTACAATAAAAGTTGTATTAAAAGGTTTTTTTTTTCAGCAGCTGTGAAGTTACTTTTCAAGGTTTTTGTTCCAGTCTTTCATACCACATGTCCAAAGATTTGTTGATGTTTTCTTTTTGTGAAATCAAGGGTATTAGTAGGGAGTTTGGAACCTCTTTGCTGCAGCAGCAGCCTCTACTCTTCATAGATAAAAGTTGGGTTCGCACTGTGTTTTTCTGAAGATGGAGTGCACCCGAGTGTCCCATTCTAATGGCAGTGCGGCTCCACGGAGATAATTACACCATTCAGCCGTAACACTAAAACCACCTAATACTGTGTAGGTCCCCCTTGTGCCAGCTCTGTGTCATCCTGGCATTTATTCCACAGGACCTCTTAATGTCTGCTAGCTTTAACTAAGACATGAGGAGATTCTTTAAGTTTTTTAGGTTGCAAGGTGGAGCCTCCACAGATTGTACAGGTTCGTCCAGCAAGTCCCACAGATCAAATTGAGATGTGGGGAAGTTGGAGGCTGAGTCAGCAACTCTTTGCCATGCTCTTCAAACTATTCCTGAACAGTTTTTTGCGTTGTGACAGAGCTCATTACCCTGCTGAAAGAGGCCACTGTCATTAGGGAATATTATTACCATGAAGGGGTGAACTTGGCCTGCAACAATGGTTAGATAGGTGCTGCATGTCAAAGTAACACCCGCACGTATGCCTGGACTCAAGGTTTCCTAGCAGAACATTGTCCAGAGCATCACACTGCCTCCTCAGACTTGCCTTCTTCCCATAGTTCACCCTGGTGTTAGCAATGCTCCTGTTCGCCAAGTTGTCACCCATGTTAGCAATGCACATGATGTAAAAGAAAACACGATCCATTAGTTCAGGCCACCTTCTTCCATTGCTCCATGATCCAGTTCTGATGCTTGTCTGCCCATTGTAGGTGGACAGGGGTCAGCATAGGAACTCTGATTGATCTGTGGCTATGCAACCCCAAACACAGCAAGTTGCGGTGCACTGGGTCTTCTGATACCTTTCTATCACATTCAGCATGAACTTTTCCAATCTGTGCCACTGTAGCTCTTGTGTGGGATTGGACCAGATGGGCTAGCCTTGCTTCCCCACTTGCGTCACCTTCCTTGGACCACTTTTGGTATGTAGCAAGGATATCAAAACACCTCACGAGACCTATTAAGTGTATGGATGCGTTTGGACATGTGGGAAAGAAGCCTGACACTTCATTGCGCTATTCTTGATAAATTAACTAATGTTGCGCTTACTGTGAAATACACTGGATGAAACTGAAAGCTTTATTTTGTTTGAAAGCCTGTGGGTTACCTGCCAAAATAAAAGTCCAATGACCATAAGTGTCCTTTCTGATGGGGACGCTGGATACGCCCACTTTTTGTCGAGGGACATTTCCCACCCCATGAGTTGACAAATTCAGTCATCACAAACGCCTAGCTCCACTCCCCTAATTGAAAAATACGTCCCCAGCACTTTTTAAACCAAACTGATGGCCGTGCCAACAACTGCTTCATATTCAAAAATCCAAACAAAACACTTGACGTATGCTAAGTTAATCTACCGCCAAAGAGTAGTTAGACAGACGTTCCCGCTCACTTTCTGACTGTGTTTATCATTTCCTAAAAAAATGTTTAAGGTCAGAAAGCGGTTGTTAGTTTTTTTTAAGTGGCCTTTGACAGAGATTTGTGATGTTTGGGTAAACTGGTCAATAGTTTGGGGGTTTGAGTGTGTGTGTATGAATGTGTGTGTGTGTGTGTCTGTGTGTGTCTGAGTATGTGTAGAGTTTTGGAAAAATAGAGCCTAGTTGAATGATGCTGCACATGTTTAAGCCATTGGAAAAAAAACATTAATGTGTTATGTCTCTCTCTCTCTTTCTCTCTCTCTCTCTCTCTCTCTCTCATGTGCTCACGTGTGAAGTTTTCCACTTTAGCTGTCTTGTGGGCACACACTAGGTGCAGGGATTAATTTCTCCCACTTCACTACTGCCTCTTTTATCCCTGCAACATCCTACACACGCGCGCGCACGCACACACACATACTGTCTTTGCACATCCATTTAATTAACTGCCGAATGAATAATTCATAAAAGGACCACAGGGCAGCAGATAATTATAATGATCAGGATAATTATGTTTATTTTGCTTATTTTATTGTATTAAGATGTCCATGGCTTTCCCTGCACTGTGGGCATGCCTCAGATAAAGAGGACTGTTTCTCTCTTTTTTTATTTTTTAACCTTCTGAGGCATGGGAGAGATGCTAGCTTGAGAAAAAGAGGGGTGTTTTCCACCTTTAGTGATCTGAGAGAATGCTGAGAGGGGTGGAGACGGCCTTCTAAGCACAGGTGGTGCTGTTAATAGGGCAAAACCCTCAACTTTCAGTGGCTTGTCTCAAAGAATCTCTTTGAGCCATTGCACTGTTTAATGTTGAGATGGTCGTCATATCTGCTTTAACATCTTTTGATACTGAAAGAGATTGTTAGCCTCTTCTTTTTCATTGCCTAACTGTACTCAGCCCTTGGTTGTTTTTATTCGTTATGGTGCATTGTGGCTGTTCACATTTAAAGAAATAATTGGACCAAAATTAAATTTACATGCTAAGATGACTAATAAGATGTGAAAGCTAGAAGGCACCAATTAGCAAAATGCAAATTATAGCATGCTAATTGGGGGGTTAGCCTTCTAACTTTCACTTCTGATTAGCCATGTTGGCCATTTGTCAAACCTCACTGTTTGTGACCTGCACCCTTGGATTGGTTCATTAATAAGTCGAACAGTTACACATAAATAAATCACGCTAATTGGTTTACAGACTGTCCAGACAGGACTATGACTGGTTGATAAATCTGATCCAGTTTGTCTCCTATGAATCCAGAAGGTATTGCTTAGCCATTAGCCCCTCCCACCATGCTGCTTCATCCATAAGTGACAGTGATACGCCTTCTCCAGTGGGGATCAAATAGAACAAAATGTCAATGGCTGACTTTGGCCATGGGACTTTTAACAGATGATCAATAGGAGATTAATGGTTAAAGCAGATGTTGTTATTCCATCAGGGCCTCGAGAGGCACTGGCTTTGAGGGAAAACTCCAGTGCCTCCCCACCCCTTCCCATTTGATTAGTGGTTTTACTAGCACTGATCAATATTGGAATGAGCTGCTCTGTACCTTGTTTAAACAGCAGCCGTCAATCACGGCCGAAAAGCTCCAGGAGCTGACGGGTGCGCGACAGGATGCCGTACCAGATGAAGAGGCCCGTGGCTGGGGTGGGCGAAGAGGCTGACAGGCGTGTGATGGTGGTGGGTGCTACGCTTGTCCAAAGTAAATAGAAACAGCTTGTCGGACATGGGCCTGTCCACCCACGCCTGCTCTCTCGCACACGGCCACTTAACTGCAGCGTTCCTCCAATCAGCACGTCAAAGGGACGTACGGGCGCCCAGCCATTAGCGGGAACTCTCTCACTGGCCCGAGTGTGACCGCAGCAGCCCACACAGCTGTCAGTCCGATGCCTGGCCCCGCCCTCTCGCACCTACATGTGCCATTTTAATGGAGCAGAATGAGAGGTTGGAAAGAGAAAAGCGACACGTGCCGCACACAGAGGGGTGTCATTATTTGTACAGCGGCTGCCCACTCCACCAGGGCCTGGTGCATGCTGGGATGGCGTGGGCGTGAGAATGTGAGGATGGGAACGTGTCTGGTAGGCATGAGAGCAGAGTAAGACAGAGGCTTAAGCAAAATGAACTGCTAATAAACAATATATCATAGTTCAGCTCGGTCTTAGCGGTGGTGTTAAAATTCAACATCGTCCCATTTTCCAAATATATCCCAATATCAGATTAGATTTTGTTTTATGTCAGATATCTAAGCGGGTATCTAATTAATAATTGCTTTAATAAAGTACTGTTTGTTCTACAAACCCAACATAGCTTTTTTGACTGCACTGATAAATAGATACAAACCACATTTCTGGAAAGTTTTTTTTTAGGATTTTTTGTTGTATTATTTCAAAACATGCCCAGCAAAGAACAAACAGCGCATTTTACTGAAAGGTCCTACTTACCATTGCTACCCTAGATTGCACAAAATAGATTTTTTATTTTTTTTTAACCCTCCAAATAAACCACATGGCAACTTTTAGTGCAAAAATGTGACTAAAGATAAAAAATGGTGCAGCATTATTGGTAGACCCAAAACATAGAGGATATACTGCAAAGCTAAGGGTCCGGCCCCTGGAGGGGCACAGTTTAGTGGATTTAGAAGGAAAACATGGTTAATTGCCAATTTTTAAGCTACTGCCTGAGGCAGAAGAAATTTTTGTAGATTAGAGAGAAAGATGTAAAGGCCTGCTCTGGGATGAATTTAGCCTTTTAAGCCTAATCAAGACCAGCTTACCTTTCCACAGAGGATGTGTGTGTTAGTGTGTAACCCAGATTCAGTCAGGTTCTGAAGGGGAGCTTGTCGCAGGCCACTGGACAGTGTGTGTTCGGGCCAGCTGGTTGCTGCTTCCTGGCTCCTGTGTGCCAGTCTAGCGGGCGTAGGGTGCGAACACTGGCTTCACACATGTCCCCCTCACTTCCTGCGTGTTACATGACTGCTGTATTCACACATTCAGAGATTTTATACCTCTATCTCTCTCTGTCTCTCTGTCTCTCTCGCTCTCTCTCTCTCTCTCTCTCTCTCTCACTTGCTCATTCTCTCTCTCTCTCTCTCTCTCTCTCTCTCACACTCGCTCATTCTTTCTCTTTCATTACTAATATGTGACAGTGACTAAGGGCTCTGACACAGAAAAATAACTCTCTCTCACACACACACACACACACACACACACACACACACACACACACACACACACACACACAAACACACACACACAC
>JBBJLS010000011.1:1880120-1892620 GCA_037577275.1 Bryconaethiops microstoma
AGAGAGAGAGAGGGAGAGAGAGAGAGAGAGAGAGAGAGAGAGAGAGAGAGAGAGAGAGAGAAGGAGAGAAGGAGTGAAGAAATGTGGTTAGCAGGTAGTGAAGGTGGAATGTAACAGAATTACAGTACTTTTACGTGTAAAGATACTTTCTGGGAGTAGAATAAAATCTTTTTTTTTCTCGAGTTTATTTGTAATTATGTATTCAAACAACGGTAGCGGTTCCTACTCAAAATATTCTCAAGTAAACTTGAAGCATATGCATTAGCTAGTTAATTTAGCAAATATAGGCTATATCAGTAGGCTGCTCATATTTTCAGGCTTGATCTGATTTTATATCCTGAGTGGATGCACCTCCCGAAGAGACCCAGAGATTCATCAGCAACACTGCTTTAGCTTGAGCTTTTTGACACATTGTCATTACACTTTGGTGCACTACATTTATTTTATAGTGTAGTGAAGGTCAGTAGTTCTCATACTGGGGGCTGTGGCCCCCAGGGCAGCTGCAGGGAGAGAGGGGGCGGGGGGGGGGGGGGGTAGTCAAAAAAATTCCCCCCCCCCCCCCCCCCCCCCCCCCCCCCCCCCCCCCCCCCCCCCCCCACCCAAAAAAATTCTATACATAGTAAATTTTCTTTTGTTTATTTATTAAACCTGCTTTATCCATATCTAAAAAGTGGTGCCTGTTCAAAAATGGTATATAGTACACAATATAAAACTGAATGCACATTCACTGTTATCCATAGAACAGCACCATGTCATTTATATGAGAAAGTCAGCTGTAGGTGCTGAGAAGGCTATAAGAATAGAAAAAGGTTCTTGCTGGGAAAAATACTCTGAGAACTGCTGATGCAGGTAATTGTTCAAGACAAGCGAATGTGCAGCTATAAAAACTTGGGAAATCTTGATTAAATTTTCTTTCTGTAAGGAGAATATTGACTAAAAACAGCAGAATAATTACTTTTTACTTTTTTGAGTTTATTTATCGATATTTCTACTAATATTCAAGTCAATTATTACTACAGTCGGCCTCTAGCAGCGCTCTTATTTTAGCTGGTAGTTTCCCCACCCTTTCCATTCCATTTCTATATTGCTTATAGGTCACAAAAAAAAGCAATTACTGAACATAAAAAGAAATTGAGAATCAGCTGAGGGAGGAAGAGGGTGAAAGAGGGAATAAGAAAGAGGTCACGAGTTGAAGTGAAGCCAGAGCAAACAGGAGTCGTATGCATTTTTTATTGGATTGAATGTATGTTTGCATAATTTTCGGTGTATTGAAATAGCTCCTCCTGATTCATGGTAAACATGACCTGCATATGAAAAAATAACTTTCAGGATTGAATTAATCATTGAGTCAAATCAGGATTTCTGTGGTGGGAAGTGAGAATGGGCATATGTAGCTGCCATTGCACATTAAAACAGCTCATTTTATTAGTCACCCAATATTGGGTATGTTGGTTGTTAACATGGTTTTTTGCGTGTTTTTTGCGAGGCCCTTTTGCACCTGTGAGCCTCTCACCAGGCTCCAGATGTGCGATGGCGGTACCTTTATGTGAGAAGGAAACTGATTCCACTGACATTTCCCCGTTGGCGAATCGGTGGCGAGCGTCAGACAACAGCCTGCAGTGGAAAGGCAGGCTGCATTTCAGAGCCGCTGTTTAATTTGAATCTGAATTTAAATGATCAGCCTCATTACGATTTCCATTATTTAATCAATTATTCATGAGATAGGCAAACGAGGTGCCTCGGCAATGCTCAGCAAACATGCGCCGAGATCCGACGGCCTTTCGACTCGAGACTCCTTCGATTCTGTGCCTCGCCTTCTGTCTCTTTTCTCTCCATCTCCCTGGCTTGTTCTCTTTTATTGTCTTCCATTCTTTTTCATCCTCTCTTCCCGCTCTCCTCGTGCAGCATCTTCCCGCCAAAGTGAGCTCTGACACGAGCCTCAGGAGGGCACTTCCTGCAGCTTTCATCAAAATCTACCCTGCTAAATTCAATCATAGGAGAGAGACAGAGAGAGAGAGAGACAGAGAGAGAGAGAGAGAGAGAGAGAGAGCACACAAGCTATGAGAGAGGGCGAAAGGGAAAGAGGCAGAGGGGGATATCAGGCAAGGAACGAGGGATGGCGAGAGAGCAGACGGAGGAGACGGAGAGGTGGCAGATGGATGGATATGAGAGCTTTTTGGCGGCTCCGGGGAGAGAAATAGAGGCAAGCGCTACTGCGGTAACTAGAGTATCTCTGATCAATAATGTGTTGACAGTATGAGCAAAATGGACAAATGGGCCAACAAAAGAGGGAGATTGCTCTCTGGACATATCTCGGCTTTTTCCCGTCCAAGCCAACAGCTTTCACAGGAGGAAATTATGTTTAAATAAAAAAACTCTCCCTTTCTCTCTCTCTCTCTCTCTCTCTCTCTCTCTCTCTCTCTCTCTCCCTCCCCATCCTCAGGGAGATAAATAAAGAGACGTAATGAGAAAAGTTGCGACCCATGAGGGGAAAAAAGCACTATTGTGAGCGTGTATTAGCTGCCACAAATTACAGACGCTAAGAGCACCTCCTCGTTCCTCACCCTCCGTCCCAGCTAAGATAAATAGCGTCCTGGAAAAGTATGGGGGGGTAGGGGGGGTGACAAAAGAAAGAAAAAAAAGAAACCAAGACAAGGATATTGAAAAAGAAACAAATGACCTTCTCTTGTTTTCATTACATTTGGGCCCCTGTTCCTTTGCTCCACTTCCATCGCTAATGGTTATTTGCCTTGGTGGGAAAGGGTAGCGCATTCTCATCGAGGGGAAAGAATGCAACACCACACTGGAGAGCAAAGAGAGACAGAGAGACAGGAAGAGGGAGAGAAAAGAGAAGAGAAAACAGAAGAGAAGAAAAAATATTTCATTTAGTTCCATTTTCATCCCTAGTGACACGGGTCCCCCTCTCCTGCCTGTAATAAGAGGAGAGAGATGGGGAGGGAAAGGTGAGAGATAGAGAGAGGGAGAGAGAGAGAGAGAGAGAATTGCCTGTCAATATTTGCTCCCTTCGGCTCCACGGATAGAAGCTGAAACATTACCGCAGTGTCTCTCCCTGTAAACCAATTCGATAACGCCAGGGTTTGTTTGGGTGTACGAGGACTCGAGGGGTAACTGGGGGAAATAACGAGAGATGACGAGAGACGACTAGGGAGATGAATAGATGGGTAAGGAGGGCTGCGCAAGAGGGAACGACAGGGGCGGACGAGGAGACCTACTCACAGAAAGAAGTAGTGAGGGAAAAGGGGAACACAAAAGAAAAAAAAAAACTTGTTAATGCATCGTGGAAAAAAGCACCGAAATGAGCTTAGAATGAAATCAATTTAATGTAAGTGCACCACTCTAATGATTAGAGCGTGAACAGGAAATTAATTTAACATTAATTCAGTTCTTTCACACATTTGCTGATTTATTGTAGATTTTCAGCAGCGATTAAGATTTTCCTTCAGTGTTTTGCCTGACTGGCAGTACAAGGTTATAGCCAGAATGATGGGCTGAATAGCTTGAATGTGGAAAGGATGCAGCAAAATGGTTATTGTTTGGATAGAGCCATATCTTTGTGTAACTTCCACACAGGTACAAACTGCTTTGCTTCAGGCAGGGGTTCATATTTACACCATTTTCTCCATTATTCCAATTGTAGTCCATCAGTGAAGACACGTTTGGTGTCTGCAGTTTATGTCTTTAGCTTTGCACTGGAGCTAAAAGGACAATGTAGCTAATAGGTGGAAGCTTATAACAATCATACAAACTCAATGCCTAAACCATCACACACTCATATGGTGTAGAGTAAGTGATGAGCGAGTGTTAAGTAATCTCAGTTAGACTTAATAGCAATCCAAGAATGTCTAACTTGAATTGTAAGAAAGGGTGTGATGGTGGGATACAAGCTTCCATTGCTTGTTTAGCCCTGTAGCTCCAACTTATCAAGGAAGTCCAAACTACATGTGGCGTAAGGGGAAAACTGTGTAAATTACATCGTAGTCTGAAATATCACTTTAATAATA
Source organism: Bryconaethiops microstoma (assembly GCA_037577275.1). Classification (NCBI taxonomy): domain Eukaryota; kingdom Metazoa; phylum Chordata; class Actinopteri; order Characiformes; family Alestidae; genus Bryconaethiops; species Bryconaethiops microstoma. The sequence goes on from JBBJLS010000011.1 coordinate 1,884,143, forward strand.
TCATTGCGATTTCCTGTAATGTGAATAAGGGACTCAGGTGGGTGGGGTCATGACCTTGTCTCTCACCTTCTTAAGCGATCGCTCATGCTGAATGGGGGCGGCTACTGGCTGTGTCTTGCTGTCTATCAGCCTGAGTTTGGAGGGTCAGAGGTAACTGTGGCTCCCCATCTGGCCGGGACCGGGACATCACGGGGGGCTGATAGGGGTGAGAGACCAGCCACGCCCCCATCGTCCTTTTTCCATCCAAAACATTAATGGGAGACCCCCATCCCGGCATGAAACTGAAGAGTGTGTGTATGTGTGGGGTTTATGTTACGAATGTTATGTTTGTCGAGACAGGGCATTAGAGGGAGACAGATGGAACCCTCCCCAGTCTCTCTGATTCCACATACACACACACACACACACACACACACACACACACTTGTCATTTCCACCCCTTTAACGTTCCTCTCCGTTCCCTCCTCCACCACCTACATATTTTACCTACCCTCAGTACCCTCAGCTTGAAGATGGCAAGGTCATGACCTTTGTAACTCTATGCTTTACCAGACTCAGCAAGCATATGGAGAGAGAGAGAGCGAGAGAGAGAGAGAGAGAGAGATACACAGACAGACAGACAGACAGACGGACAGACAGACAGACAGAAGGAGGCTTACAGCAACCACACACAAACAACCCACTGTAAGCCCCAGTAATACTCCTGTAAACAAAGTTCCTGGCAAAACTACATTACCCATAATTCGTTATATGTGGTTAATAAGAAAACCAGTTGTTTGCTGGTGAGGCAGTTGACCCTTAGTGGTGATGTGGATGCCAGTGAAGTAAAGATCTCAAATTCACTCTATGTCCCCATTTCACAAGAAACTAATTTTTATTCCAAAACATGTATATTATTAATAATTATTGGCACCCCCTCATTTAGTATATGGAGCAACCCTCTTTTGCCCACAGAAGAGCACTGAGTCTTCGCGGTAATGTTTCATAAGACAGAAGAAGGGATTTTGACTATTCCTCAATGTAGAATCTCTCCAGATTCCTGGGTCTCCTCTTCTGCACTCTCTTCTTGAGCACAGTCCACAGGTATTCGGTTACGGTTTAGGTCAGAGGACTAGAATGGCCGTGACAAAAGCTTGATTTAGGTTTCATTTAACCATTTTTGACATTTTTCGATGTGTCCTTTGGATCATTGTACTGCAAAAGACCTTTGGGGTAGGAGAAACAGCCTCAGTGCATCACATATCCTAACGCTTGGTATTAGGAGCTTTTTCTGTAACCAACTTTATATCTGTGCCAAACCCACCTTGAGCGTTTAGAGTCAAAGAGCGCAGGTTTTGGTTCATTGGACCACAGCACCTTGTCCCAGTTAAAGTTCTGAAGTGCTTTTGCTTGTGGCGAAAAGACAGGAAGACTTCTTTCTGGCATACTTTCCGAACAGTCTGTTGGCATGGAAGTGACGTTTTATGGGGGATTTGGACACATGGTGGACCCAAGATGCTACAAACTCTGTAATTCTTTGCAGATTTTTAATTTTTTTTTACTTCTCTGACCATCCTCCTCACTGTGGAGGCTGACAAAATAGCCCTCCTCCTCCACACTGGTTCAGTTTCTTAAAGTTCTTAATATTTTCCCTAACTGTTAAAGTCTTTTTCAAGTCATTTAAGCTATTATCTTGTGTCTATTACCTGATTTCAGCAAGTCAACATACTTTTGCTCTGTTGCAATGGAACACCCTTGAACCTTTTCCATGCTGATGGAATCATGGAAATCATTGGCTATTGCTTAAAAGTTCCTATACTTAGACCAACTTAAAATGAATAAAATATGCATGAGAACATGCTTGATCTACATTTCATTAATTCTGATTTTATGCAGTGATTTTGTTTTAAATATTACTTTTTCGCTAATGGTTGCTTTATGCTCAGACTAAATTTACCTCAGATAAAGGTAACATTTCAGCTCAGTGGACACTTGGTCATTCTACTGCAACCATGCAATCATATCAATCTCTGTGAACGTCTCACGAAACACTCTGTGCAGTGTGATCAGATCAAACAAAACAATTTCAGCTGATGGCCTTCATTCGACACACCAAACAAGATTCGGGTACGTTACAATGTGTTGCTGTAACTCCTGCCATTCAGTGAGCTGACCTTAGCATCTGTTTTGCAGCTGTAATTAAAATGTTTATGCAATAATCACCACCTTCTCTGTACAGGTTGTTAGTTTTCTAGCCAACCAGAAGGTGCCAATGTCTAAAAGAACAGTTTACAAATTACAAAATTGGACTTATGTTGCTTATTTACATGTAAGTAATAACCAAAACTATCCAAAACTGACCTGCCAGCAGCTTCTGCCAGTGTTTATTCTGCTTCGCTAGCCTATATTATAATATATGGATCCAGTTTAATAGTATGCTCTTTTTTCTGAGTGTTTTTCAAAACCGTTTGCTACTAATGTTGCCATGGAAGTAATTAAATGTGAGCCACGTGATTATTTTTGATTCTACAAATTACTGTCAAATCTTATTTCATTCAATCTGCCAGCTAGAATTTGCTAGCGAGGCTAAGTAAGCGAGTTTGTCATTTCAGTTACTGAATAATTCATAATACTAAGGTGCAAAGGTTCTAGAAAAAGGGTTATTTAGAGGGATGTCAGAGAAGAATATTTCTGTTCATTGGTTGTCTGAAATTCTGAAACCATTCAAAAGGTTTATTAGAGAACCAAAAGTGGCTCTGCTAAGGTATTGCTTCTAAGAATCCTTTTTTGTACCTTCAGTTTTAAGACTTTCATTAGTAGATTATATTAAACCTTAAGGTTAAAAATTGAGTAATACACCTGACGTTGAAGGGGTTAACACCAGGTCCCTCTGTTTCTTCAAGTCTGGTATTTCCTCATATCGCAGACAGCCTGCCAGACATGTTCGTTCACATACATGCACCATCAGTCGAGGGAAATCTATTGTTGTGCAGGAGTGTAATCTGTCGCAGTGTATCTGATGCAGAGCAGACAGAGCCCATGTTCACCCGTGAGGATGAATGTCGAATGCCACCTACAATGATGGATTGCGGTGATAGAGTCTACATTAATTAAGACTGCACCCACCCTACCTGCTATGTACTTGCCATACAACCACTTCAGTCTGACTTAGGAAGTAATGGGAGTTGCCACTCCTGGCGTTTGGTTTGGGGTGGGTGTGTGTGTGTGTGTGTGTGTGTGTGTGTGTGTGTGTGTGTACACAGATCACAGTGACTGCAGTGTTAGCTCCCCTTTAGATCAAAGCAGCAGCGATGGCTCATTGCGTCAGCCTTTGCCATTCATTCACACACACACACACACACACACACACACACAGACATCGCTCTACCCAAGAAATGCCATTCTCATTCAGATGCATCAAACACGTTTGTGGCAAAGTTCACTGGAGTTCACTAAACTAATTTGCATTGCTTTGGGTTAGGGTAGGATGGTAGTTTAGGGGGGGGGCTATACATTAGACAACAGAAACACGGAGAAGGGGATTCAGCCGCATGCAAACCATGTCCATCCACCTTTTTAAATGCATGGCGGGTCTTTTCTATGCATACACTTTAGGCCAGTTGTGTTATCCACTAAGCTACACGTGATGCTGTTTCAATTCGGTTTAAGCAGGCCTTTGTTTTTAGTCCTCATTCCCTAATATGAAACCCATTTGTTGTTAACGGTAACAAAGCAGTCACTGCTGATCCTTACTTTTGCATTATGTTTAATTATTGATACAAGCAATCACAAAATAGAATGCATTGCAAGTGCTTCGGTGAGGCAGCACTAGAGTACAATGCTGCTGTATTCCTGGGTCACTTCTGAGCAAGCTATACCTCACTAAAATGGAGATAAAATAAATATAATGCAATATCATACCGTCATTATATTTGATTATTATTCACACAGACCAAGAGTGCATTTTCGTAGTCTGAGGGCAAAAGGGCAAGGGCTTATACACTTCTGTTTCTGTGTATGTTCCTGTAACTACGTGACCTTTCCTGTGTTTCACTCCGACATATTTAATTGTATGGAGGGTAAATGCATCGTATCTAACTATTTAACTTTAATTTCACTCATTTCATAATGTTACCGTGTCACACTGCAAGGCTTCCTCATGTATTTGTGTAACTAAAGAAATAGCATTTTTGTTATAGTTATAATTATAAAAAGTACTATAATTATAAAAATTCTATAAACTGTCATTTTTTCTTATCAAGGACCAATTATTAATAATATATCCTTGCAACAGAAAGGGTGATTAGAGTTCTCCTCCAAGCACATAAAGGCTGCTGGCACTGGCCTTACAACAGACTAATGCAGCTGTCTGTTATGAATGGGGATTTGAAATATGTTCATTACTTACCATTCTGTTTCAACTAATTTAAAGTTGTTCCAATAAAAAAACACACACACACACACGCACGCCTAGAAATTTAGAGACTGCATATGTACAGTTTTACTCATTAAGCCTCTCTCCCACATCCTCAATTTTGGTCCTTTTATCACCCATACCTGTGGCTGTCGTGCGTGTGCGTGTGTGTGTGTATGTGTGTGTGTGTGTGTGTGTTTGTCTCAGTGGCCACAGCAGAAAGTCTCCACAGCCGTGGATAATGACAGGCCCAGTGTAATTAGCCTGCAGTAAACAATTAACACAGGAGAGTCATTCTAATGCAAATCAGCAAACCTCCCGATAACCAGGCACAATGCAGTCCAAATACGTTCACGCTTAATGTGATCACCCCCCAGGTTAGTCTGTGTGTGTGTGTGTGTGTGTGTGCGCGCACTTATTTGCCTTTATTTTTCACTGTTGTTTGTTTCTCTGTTTGCCAGCCTCATTGACGTGTTTGAAAATACATGTCAATAATGCAGTTATCATTGGAACCATATTAGAAGCACAGTCGGAATGATGAGCAGACTTTTCAGTGTACTCTGTGTGTGTGTGTGTGTGTGTGTGTGTGTGTGTGTGTGTGTGTGTGTGTGTGTGTTCCTGCCTCTATCTGATGGTTACAGTTGTTTGTGGACCTTAAGCCAAAGCTCAATCTCGCACTCCGCTGTCTGTAATCACCCCGTCATTTAACCTCCTTCCTCTCTCCACCTTCATCCATTATTTCCCGCACTGTTTTACTTCTCTCCTCTGTTTTCCACGCCTTCCAATTACGTAGAATAAATATCTTTAATTTGCTTTCTGGATGAAATTTGGAAAGATGTGGTGTGATTGTTGTAAATGGAACCATTTCACTTCCCAGAAAGAGACATCGACTTCCATTATGTGTTTGATTCCACAGAGCGCGGCAGTGTTTCCATTCTGCTGGTCACTTAAACACATCTCTCTTTAAAGACCCCCCCCCCCATTTTTACTTCACAGGGGGGAACAGTTGGCAGCAACACTGATGAGCATTGTTTCATCTGCCCTTACATTTTGCATTATGCAACAGAGAAACTTTCACAATGTAGCTTTTGAAGTCACAAGTGCAAATGCTAATAAAAGGATGGTTTAATCATTTAATAGTGCCTCTTGTTTCCTTGATCGATTTCAGATATTACAATTTTCTTACAGAAAACTGTCTCTCTCTCTCTATCTCTCTCTCTTTCTCCCTCTCTCACTGTCAACGTCTTTTTAGTTGGAATAATTGCAGCGATAGTGAACACAGTCTGCAATTAATTATGCAGCAGCTGAAAATTGAGGTGAAAGAGAAAGAGAGATGAGAACAGAGAGGAAGAGATGAGAGGAGCAAAGGAGAAACAAGGCCTGCGCCAGTAGAGCCATGGAGACGAAATATGGAATAAAGAGTGAGAGAGTGGGAACAAGAGAGCGCGAGCAATAAACGGAATGAGAAATGAATTAGTAAAAGTGAAAATTGTTCAGGGTAGCCGCATAAAGAGATGTTGGTTGGCGAAGCTGAGGAGATGTTGATTCATTTGTGAACGTAATGCCGTGATAATGAATTGTCGTAATTTCACAAATGGGCCTAGTGCTGCTTGCTCATGCTCACTCCCCACCGCACACGCTGGAGAACACGCTCGGGGGGTTGCACCACACACACCATCATTCAAAGGTTCAAGAGGCAATGCTTTTGAATTTGCTGTCATATTTGACCCATTATCTCCACCTGGTCTTGTGATTCCGCTCTGTTTCTCATTCTGTCAGTTTGTTAAAAACATTTCTTTATGCCAGATATTATCAAAAGATTCAGCCACAAACAGGAGTAAGTGCTGATACATAAATGCAGATCCACAGATGCATTTCTCATTCAGGTAAGTGCACGATGTGTGAGCATTCACCTGCTTATTGCATGGTAAAGTGGCTTGAATAAATATAAAATATGGCTTTTATGACCTAATTATTTAGTTCTGTACTATATTCGAAGAGTTTTCATTTACTTATTTTTTTATATACTGAATAAAACCAGTTACATTTCTTTTTAATGCAACTGTCGAGCATTTCACAGTGCATTTCAGGCTGCATTTGAGGACAGTGAGGGACAACCAGGGGAAGATCTTTGGAACAGCTGGACACCAGACCCAAGCTGAGCACCACCTTCATTCCCCTTTTACCTGTTTCTCTTCACCTCCTCTTTCTCTGCCTATGCTTTATTATGTCTTTTCTCCGTTTGATATTTTTCAAACTCCTGGAAAAAAAAGTCGTAGACCTGGAATACCCTTATATTATAGTACCCTTATATTATAGTACCCTTATATTATAGTACCCTTATATTAAATAAAATGGACAAAGGTTCAGATTAGTTGTACTGTCATTTTTTAAAAATTAAATAACAGTGTGACATTCAGTGTCAGAAACCACCTCAGCAAGGCAAGGCAGCACTTTACTTGAACCCTGCCACATAACATGAACCCTGCCATATAATATGACTGTGCCATAAATATGCCATGGCAGGTGTCATATGCTATCATGATTTGTCACGACAGATTACGGCTATTAATATACCAGTGTCGTTACCAGTACCCGTCATTGCCATGACAGCTTCTTCACTTATTGATGTCATAACAATTTATGCTACATGTTCATTTAGCAGTATAATATTTGTCACGACAGTAACCAGACATGGATAGATAGATTCTTAATACTTTTTATTCAATTAAAAGTATTATAATTGAATCAGGTGCGATAGAGCTGGGCAAACACCAACAGGTTCAGAACAGGACCGTTCCAGGACCAAGATTAGGAGCCATTGCCTTAGAGCATTCCAGACCTTTCGCCGCTCTATTTTTACCCTCTAACAGCGTCTGTCCCCCCACCTCTACTCTACCCCTGAAGGCTTCTTCCTCCTCTTGATGCAGGGTCACCTGATCCACCATCTATTTCACAGTCTCTCCATCTCTTTCTCCGCATGAGTTTCATCCTCTCTCGCTCTGTACTTCATTGCTCCCCTTCCTTTTAGCCCTCTTTTTCTCCTTCCGCCGCCTTCCCTTCTACTTCTCTCCTTTCAGTCTCTCGTTCGGCCCCGCCTCCTCTCCCCACTCCAGATCGAGAGCTGGTTCCTTCTAATTAAAACCCTTAATCAAGCTCCTAATTAGCCTAATCAGAGCCTTGTAAATCATTTCCGCCTCTCTCCTCTTCCCAGGACCTGGACCAAGGGGCTTTATCAAATCACTCACTCTGCTCTAATGCAGCCAAATGCATTAGAGCGGCTCTGCAGTGCGAGCGATGAGTTGAGGGAAGGAGATGAGAGAGGAAGAGCACAGGAGAGGAAGAGATTTGGTGTTAGCTCATTTCTGCTACTGCGCCTGGCTCTTCTGTTGAAGGAGTTAATGCATCCTGTGGACCCAAACTCAACTTCAGCCCATGAGCTGGTCGTGGGTACTTTAGTCTTTGGTGAACACGATGCAATTCTTTTTTCAGCACATTGAAAGTGGTGGTTTGGCCAAAAGAAGGAAAAACATTCAGATTTCGGGAATGGCTGCTGCTACTGTATTCAGCTGTGTGAAATACACAGCGTTCATAATGCTACACATTTACATTTACATTCATATTTACGGAATTTAGCTCCAGAGCGACGTACATCAGTACTCGAGTAGTCCACACCTGTTCTTCATACCTGTAAAGCTAAACTTAAAGCAACACCCACGTAAGCTTTTCCTGATAAATGACATAAACTGATATTGATATAAAGACTTCTTTCTAAATGTGCATTGTCATTTGCTTATGTTGCTTACATCAAAATGAATAAAACCAGCCTTTACAAAAGCTGATGCTTGTTGATAAAAGCCTTTTTGTCAGGCTTATATAGGTGTCATGTAGCCTTACAAATTCTGTCTCTCAGTAAATGTTGCTGTCAGTTTTTATAGGCCACGTGAAACTTTAGCACATTAGCGAATCAATTTCGAGATTATGTAACAACTCAGCATGGTTTTAGGTGTTTAAGTGTGTAATTGTTCATGAATGTTGTTTGATCAATTCGAAATGGTGAGGCTTCCATTTGTTGTCTGCTGCGT
>JBBJLS010000011.1:1897620-1899187 GCA_037577275.1 Bryconaethiops microstoma
AGCCTGCTCTGTGTCTCTGTTCCAGGCTATCAGACATGACAGTGCCAGCTGCGCTCCTGGCAGCAGCTCCGCGGGCCGGAGGGGGGAGGAGAGGAAAGGATGGAGTGATGGAGGAGGAGGAGGGAGGAAGCAGGGGAAAAGAAAAGGAGTGAAAGAGAAGAATGGAAATGAGAGGAGAAAGCAGTAGGGCGGTGTGTGTGTGTGTGTGTGTGTGTGTGTGTGTGTGTGTGTGTGTGTGTTGGGGGGTGTATTAAAGTGTACAGATTGCATGCAGTAGCGTGTATTAGATTCCCTGCTGCTCTGAGTCATGTTTAAGAGCGCTTCTGTGTCGGCGCTTTTTGGACGGCAGGCCAATCCAGGCTGAGCCGCACTTGATTTATATAAAGACAGCTGTCAGCGCTGGCGTTTGTGCCACTTCCAAACATCGCACTCATCACTGACTCACACCCTGTGCAATTAACTGCTCCAGTTAACCTTGTTTGTGCTGAGAGAGTGGAGAGACAGAGAGAGAGAGAGAGAGAGAGAGAGAGAGAGAGAGAGAGAGAGAGAGAGAGAGAGAGAGAGAGAGAGAGAGAGAGAAACCGAGATAAAAATGTTGTGGGGTTTGAGAGAGAGAATAATTATAGATTATAGAGAGGGACAGAGTGAGAACACGACTATGGAGAAAGAAAGACAGACAGAAAAAGATAGAATGAAGTGGGAGAGACGGAGTGAGGAAAATAGTATGATGAGAGAAAGACAGAAAAAGATGGAATGAAGAGAGAGACAGAAAGACGTAAAGACAGAGTATGAAGAGAGAAAAGAGAGTGTAGAGAGACAGACAGAGAATCAAGAGAAAGAGAGAGGCATTGACAGTGTAGAGAAAAGGAAGACAAAATGATAGTAGAACGAAAGTTATCATGAGAGATGAAAGACAAAGGCAGTAGAGAGAGGCTTCTCCTTGTCGAAGGCAAAGCTCAAGACATGTGGCACCGTGCTGTCACCTGAGGGCACGGTCAGGACTCGCCCCACTGACTATCAAACCTCTCGGTGTAGATGAGAACTGCTTGTCTGCTTATTACTATTACTACTATCATTATGGGTTCTATTAATTCAGCAACTACTATAGAGTTACTATTACAGTTATTATCACAATTGCTATTATAGTTATTGTAACCCTTATAGTTGCTATTATAACTATTATAGTCAGCAAAGTGTGTTTTAAAGTTTGGCTGTGAACCTGTCCAAGCAAGTGTGTGCACACAATTTATTCAAATTAATGTCTTTTTGTGGTCTTTCTGTGTATATACACAAGCAGAACTGTATATGCACAAGTTTGCTGTCTACCCATGAAAGCGTACGTATGCCTGTAGAGGGTGGGTGTGTGTTTTGTTTGTTGTAGGTGCATTCATGCCTTAGTTAGTTACCAAACTTCCAGCATATGTACGTATTTGAGTGTGTGCACTTGTAAAAAAAAAAAAACACAATACAGAAAAAAAAATGCCCCTCAGTCATTCACTAGGTTCTCATGAGTGTGTGTGTGTGTGTGTGTGTGTGTGTGTGTGTGTGTGTGTGTGTGTGTGTGTGT
>JBBJLS010000011.1:1923656-1937699 GCA_037577275.1 Bryconaethiops microstoma
TAACCTGAGACGAGAAGAGAATCCAGTCACACACACAGCGAGGGGAAAACCTTTGTAGTTTTAGCTCGGTGATGTATGTACTCTTGTTTAGAACCGGACGCCGTTAAAAGGCCATTTTTGAAGGTTAAAGCCGCACTGATATTAAGTTCATAAACAAAAAGTACGAAGACAAGTCTACGCCAGCTGCTACGCCCACTTCACAGGAAGGGTGGGGGCTGATGTGGCCCTAAATGTGTTGAATGTAGCAAAATATATAAATATGGTGACCTTGGTTAAAAAGCTCCTTATGTGAAAGTATTAAAGTTAAAGAAAATGAGTACTATGTGTCATTCGTTCATAGTAATATAATATCCATTATTGTCGAGTAATTTTTTAGTCATTAGTTGACATATTCTGTGTGGCCCACGAACCCCCAGTGATTTTCATATTCGACCCACTTGCTATTGAAGCTGAATAGCCCTGCACTAGACCCATGATTCGAATCTCTACAGAGTTCATGATTTAACATTCTCATAACATTTTGAGCTAAATTTGATCGAAGAAAACGATGACTATATTTTCAGGCCCAGCTTGCTTTTTCAGTATGTGGGTGCGGGCTTCGTGAATTGGATAATGCCAACAGTATCCAACCACATAAAAGTTTAAATGTATGCAGTACAAATAAGCTATAATGCAATCAATATTCATGTTGAAATTTCTTTCCCTACCCGCTAATTTGCCCTTGTTCTGAGTTAGCTCAGCCGTCTGCACTGCTCTCTCACTATCCTGCAAGTTGCCAGCCTCTTTTGAAAATAAATGTGTAAAAGATTTAATTTCTCTGGTCTCTGTCCAACAAGAAGACTGTAACACCCCCTATGTGTGTGTAAAGTAAAATGTGTTGCGGTATCAGGAGATTGTGTCTCGTTCTGACTGGCTCTTAAGAATGTGTTGTATGATTCCATGGAGACTGTACACAGAGGGTGGAATGAGCTCTGTTCCTCGCTTTCAAAGAGTAAATTGCTGGAAAACAGCCAGAAATGAAAACATTTACTGAACATAAAAATACTTGCTGCTATGTTACAAATATGTTCTCCAGGCATATTTGTTTACTTGGTCACAGGTACACGGCACCAGCGGCAACCACTGAAGAGTCCGTGTACAATTTAATAATGGTGCTAGAGCAGTGAGGAGGGAGTAGTGTAGCAAAAATGTGCTGGAGTGGCTTGTTGATCAGTGCTGGTTGTTTGGAAACTTTGGTGCTCAAACAATGCAGTCGCATTAATTGTAGTAATTGATAGAATACCCATTCACCACAGTGCACACGGTGTATAGTGCAATATCACAATGGATGCGTGCATTGCTGCATACCCATGTACAGATTATTCTCAAGTGGTTCAATGCAGTGTTTTCTTCAGATTTTAAACCAAAGAAGAAAAATAAAACAACGGGTATTGGTTCGGTACTGGAATGGGTTTGGGTAAATGTATGGTAGGGAGAAGTGCAGTGCAAGGATGACGTCTCTCACTAAATCTCAAACACCTCCCTGTTGGACATACAGTATAGTGCACATAAGGCTGAAACTGTTATGTCATGGCCTGTGTAGTGCAGGATAGTGCCATTTGAGACACATCCACTGGAATCTTTTAGTGCGTCGCCCACATCTGCCTCTCCACAGTCTTCCTTGTTCTCGTCTTTTTGTCTGCTGTTGAGACACCCAGACCAGTCTTTTGTGCTCTTTCTCTATCTCTAACCATGCCTCCTTTTTAGACAGCCCCCTTTCTCCACAGTCTAGTATTTTCCCTTCATTTCTTTTCTGTCTTTCTTTCGTTTCTAAGGCACTCTCCTTACCCTATAGCAGGTCTACTCAAAAGGGGTCCTTGAAGCTCACAGCATCGCAGTTTAGTGTTTTTCCCACTCAATTCGGCAGATAATGATCAACCCACTTGCTGAATCAGGTGTGTTGTAATGTAGGAACATTACTTAACTATGCTGCGGCCTTAGACGAAAGCATTCGAGTCGCAGGGCCTTGTACTGTCCTCAGTTCCTTTTGACCGTTTTGTCTCCGTTTCCTCTCCTCTCCTGCTAATGCTCCCCCTGCACTCATCCATATGCTGATCTTTTACACTCACCGTGTACTCATAAGTGAGCACTCGGAGAGAGAGTGGTTGAAAAATGGGGGGGGGAGAGAGAGAGAGGCTTGGGGGTGGCCGGATAGAGGGACGGCAACAGTTTTACCAAGGGAGAGCGGCTGTCTGCAGCAGGTAATTAATTCAGCCTTTGTTCACCCTGTGCCACAAACAAACAGCAACGGGAAGAAGAGGAAAATCGACACTACCGCCAACAGACACCCACACACAAGAACACAACAATGAAGACTAAAACCCACAAGAAGTGCACGCCCATGTAAGCTGTAATAACAGCGCCTCCCAGAGCAGCACGCTGTTCCGTAATCACAGAGTTGATGAGAGAAGAGGAAAGTGGCTTACCTCATTTAGGCCTTTTATTTTTCTCCCCGTGCATCGTTTGTGGTCAGGTCTTTTGGTTATTATTTAAAGAGGGTGTGGGGGTGGAATGGAGATGCAAAAAAGTGCACAATAGTGGCATTGTTTTTATGTAGGCTAATTAATGGAAGAGATACCTGCGAGTCTCTCTGTGGTCGCGTTCTCTCTTTCTCTTTCTGCGCAGCGTTAGATGTGACTTGCATGGACATCACCCAGATAAAGATCCAGGGCTCAGTCTTCTCTTCTGATCGGCAGCCAAGACTGTGGTGGCGAAACCTTGCATGGTATTTTAGGCACTCGCATGGGAGAATTCCCCTGTAATGCTTTCTGTTCCAAGAAGCTTTGCTTGCCCTCTTAATAACCGACAGATACCACGGCTTGTGTTTTGAACTTGAGAGCGATCAGGTTTCATCCCCACTATAATCAGTGAAACTGAGGAGCGCGCCCTCACTTGTGTGCACAAGCTTCAGAGACGCACTTAGATGCCATTGGGCTGTAGGCTATGCTTGGCACACATCCGACAAATGAGTATAGCCCCTCTCCCAATAGGATCAGGTGTTTCTCATAATGACTAACTATAGAGCGACTCATCTCAAGTTTACCCAATAAAGCCCCTTCCTTTGAAGGAAAATTCCACCCAAACATCACTTTTTAGGGCTTTTGTTATGTACTAAGAGTGTCTCAGACATACAGAGAGACTGTGGGGTGGGGGATATGGCAAAAATATAATGTCTCAGTACTTTCCATGATACATGTCAACATATTTATGTTTCTGATATCTGTTAAGTTGGAACGGATAAAGTCAGTCAAACATACTATCAAAACTACAATTACTATGATTTATATATACATTGTGCATAAAAGTTTCACACGCTGCACTGCAGTAAATCAAATTCAACAAGATTACTATGCTTTGTTGTGATGAAACAAAATCCGTGTTCTTTAAGTACTGATGATATAGCTAGTTTAAAAAAAAAAAAAACGTGACAAGAATAAATTAGAAAAATAAATTTCTTCATAATGTCCAGCTCTACACTAATATGAATTTAAGGTTCCACAGATACACTATATGGACAAAAGTATTGGAACACAACCCTTAATCATTGATTTAATGTAGTCCCTTACTTCCAGTGAAGGGTTTAATCTTAATGCTTCAGCAGACCAAGACGTTTTGAACAGCGCCATGCTTCCGACTTTGTGGACACAGTTTGGTGAAGAACCTTTTCTATTCCAGCATGACTGTGTTCCAGTGGACAAAGCAGCTCCATAAAGACGTGGCTGGATGAGTTCGGTGTGGAAGAACTTGACTGGCCCGCACAGAGTCCTGACCTCAACCCCATCCAACACCTTTGGGTGAACTGGAACAGAGATTGTGATCCAGACCTTCTCGTCCAACATCAGTGGCTGACCTCATAAATGCTCTACAGAATGAATGGGCACAAATTCTCACAGAAACTCCAAAATCTTGTGGAAAGACTTCCAAGTACTTGCATGCACACTGAACAAATGAAACAAATGAATTTAAGTCTGCTTCCAAACAAACCCTGTTTAGGTTGCTACAGGTGGGACCACGATGGTCTGCACAAGACAATGGAATTTGACTTCAGACAGTGCTTTTCTTAGTGCACTGTACTGTCTATTTTTTACATATACGCATTGTTTTTGAGAGGCAGATGAATGATAAAATAATAGAGCAGCAAAAGATACTTAATGTATTTTTCATTGTGCTTGGTATCAGTGACCTGCTTTGTTCAGTTAAAACTAATGCATAAATTAACCAGTCACTCATACAGTTCAAGCTAGGTTTGTAACTCTGAATGTGCTACATGTAGAACTTAAGCATCTGTTTTTGTGAGGCACAATGGGTAGGATATGTAATTTATGTCAAGAATGTGAGAAATTTCACTACTACTACTACTACTACTACTACTACTACTACTACTACTATCAATAATAGTGAATTTTGTTGGGGTTTTTTTGTGTCTAATATGTAGCACATTCAGAGTAAGAGTGCTAAAGTAAGATTCTTGCTAAATTTTGGAACAATGGACCAACACCCATGGGTGCCATTTGGAGTACTTTAGCCATTGCAGTGACACTAGCCAAACCAAAAGAAAAAAGATATGATGTCACTCTGGTGCAAACTATATAGTTGTTAAATTCAAATCATCTTAATTTTCTTCCATGTAAAATCAAATTATTGGTGACAATTTTCACGTCAGTCGGCCTTAGCTTAATATGGACATTTCACATCAGTGGCATTTAAAGAGATGTTTCCACAATATAATGCAAACATTTTCCCTGCATTTTAAGATGACAGCTGCGGGGGATTCCCCTTTAAGCAGACAAGAAGCAAGTCCATATTCAGCTGTAGGGCTTTCATTATTATTCTGCACATTCGCTAGCTAGTGTATAATAGAAAGCTGTAATGAGGGGAAATGGGTGGTGAAGTAGCATTTAGCATGAAAGTAATTGGAAGTTAAAGAAGCTCTGCAGTGACTGACTGCATCATATAGAATAGCTTGCGTCGGCCCGTAAATCACCCTCGCGTCTACATAAAGAGGACAGACTTGAGTTATAGCAGCTGCTGACTGATAATGAAGACTGTCTCCTCTAACCCCATAAGCGGACCAGAGTGTATTTGATGTAGTGGGTCACCATAATGGGGTGAAATATTGTAACCTCGCATTGTGCAAAGCTGTCATCCCATTACAGTAATATTGGATATTTCTTCCACCCTTTTCTTTCTGTCTGTCACAAACACACACATAGTCACACACTTTTCTGTCACTAATTTAGCCAGGAGAAAAGACTGAGAGGGGAAAAAAAAAAAGCATATGTGACTATAATTCTGCTAATAGTCTCTTTATCGAATCCCATCTTTGTTATAGAACGTAATGGGTTTAATGGACTGCAATAATATGTCCTGTGCCTCCCCTCCCTCGTGTGTGGAGCCCTCTTTTTTCCTCCCTCTTCTCTATTGCGTTGTCTTCCTTTCATCTCTCTCTCTCCCCTCTCTCTGTCACAGTGTCCCTAATGTAGCTCTGTATGATTTCAACCTAATAGGATCTAATCTGTCAAGTCCATAGTGGAGGCTGTCTTTGTTATAATGTGGGATGGCCTCATTTGGTGGCACAAAACATGATTAGCCAATGTTCTTTTCTAGTATAAGCTAGCATTGGCCTTAGGGAACACCTGCGTGTGTTTGTGTGCGCATGATATATAACCATCCACTTTTTTTTATGCATATTATGTTTTTGTTTTGTTTTTTTGTTTGTTTTTTTTAACTTCAGGATTTTGGGACCGAAGGTTTGACCATAACAATCAAGACTTGCGAACCTTTTTGGGGACCAAATATACCAAAGTCAGTATGATGCACAGAACAGGTAATATTGTTTCCTTTTTACGTTTTTGGCCTCTTGTCAGTAGTATAAGATTGTTTGATGCTTAATTGTGATTAACATTTTTGTATTTTGCTTCAAGCTTTCGATACTTAGTAGCTCTCAACTGACAACAGACACAACTAGGGCTTGCTTAAAACTTTTGGGTATTCAAGACATTTATTCATTAAATTAGAATTAGCCTTTATTTAGTATTTGGAAGCACAGCATTTCCAGTTATTACATTTGTAGCCTAAACTACAATATATTTCATCAGAAGATGACTTTAAAGAAGACGGTAAAATTTAAAAACAAATAAATAATTTCCATTCAAAACAACTGAACCCCTTTAAATGACCAGACAATAAGAAAACTTGTAGTATTAAAGAAACTAGTATACAATTAGTTTAAATTAGTATAAAGTAACAACAATATTGATACATCATCGCAAACATAGTGATATTTATTTGACATTCTGGTGAGGGCAATGCTAAAACCAGGAGCTCAGAATCTACTCCAGCCTGTTTGTTGGGGTACTTCTGTCAGGCCCTGAATGAGGAGGGAAAATCAAATAATACCACTGCCAACTAAAAACTTTGTGATAAATGAAAATAATCAGATAATTCTGATTTACCATTACACCCTTGGCGTCAGCATATCTCGAACTTAAATAAAGATTGTGTCCTCTAAACACGTTGTAACACCGAGTCAGAATTCAGAGCTTTTGCCATTTTCGTAAAACTTAGTAGATCTTAATGAATGCATTTTCTTCCTTTTATTTACATTCATTCGCCACAGTACAACTGATGAAAATGCACCCAATATACTGTATGTAATCTACATTCAGTGTTTCTTAAAGCCCCAGTCCTCTCACCAGTCACACCAATCCAATAGTGATGTAGTAAAGTGAAAAAGAGCCTTACCTTCTTATAGACGATACCATGTAAAAGCTGGATAATGTTTTCAGTGAGTCATGGACACAGTAGGGATAGTCTACAACATGGCCTACACTCGTTTCCCCTGCTTTACTCAACCTGTTGTGTTTAGTTCTGCTTGTGTAACATTGCAGGATGGGACTGAGTCAATCATGGGTACTCTCCAGGTCATTTTAAGTCTTTTTTTTTTTTGTTTTTGTTTGTTTGTTTCTATTTATCTTTTGTTGCATTCAATTTTTCTGGATATTTAATACAACACAGAACTCGCCTTTTTAGTAGTAATAACATTCAGCATTATTTGGAATTCTGATTAACAATTTACTGCAAAACACAGTTTTGTAACGTTTGCAAACAGGTGGACAATACACTGTGAAATTATACTCCATCAATTTGGTAATATGTATAGATTTATAGTACCTGTTTAACTGACTTTTGTTGGACAGTACACTACCAGTCAAATCAGTACTGCATGTCCTTCAAACCAGTTTGAATGATTAAATATTTGGCATTTTAATTCATTATCTGCCTAAATAAGTAAATTTCTGCATGAAAACTTGGACATTTCAGTCAAAATTGTTGCCCAGAGCAAAGGGATTTTAGTCAGGAAGCCTAGTTTAAGACATAGATTCCAGCAGTAATATTGTGGCTGAGAGTATGTGTATTTTCTATTAGGCCAGTATGATTTTCAGTAGCAAGCGACTCGCATCTCTGTATGTGTTTCTGTAGGTATTCACCGTCACTACGAGGATATGGAAAATATGGTGCAGGTGTTGGAGCTGGGCCTGCTGGGTGGAAAGGCCAGTGTGGTGCTGCTGCTGCCCTTCCATGTCGAGAGTCTGGCCAGACTGGAGCGCGTACTGACCCTGGAACAGCTGGAGAAGTGGTTTGGGAAGATGAGCAGCATGAGCATGGCACTCTCACTACCCCGGGTCAATGTCAGCAGCACACACAGCCTGCAGGTACTTCAACATCCCTGTTATTCAATATAATACTAGTATGTGTCACGACTGTTTTAGATTTCGTCATCTTTTGACTGCATATAGTTTTTTATAAATATGTAAATATGTGTGGGTGTACTTTCAGACTAACATGTTTTTGTTTGTGCTCCACATGTTTTTGTTTGTGCTCCAGAATGCTAGTACTGTGATTATAATGTTTCGTAGTGAGATTTCCAAACTCACTACGAAATGAACTAAAAGCCAAATGAACTAAAAGCCAAAAATATTTACATTTTGTTTAGTAAAGCGGTCCCTTATAGTCATGAGTGAACACACCACAGCACAGCACACAGTGTGATGTTCCAACGGGGGGGCTGTGTGTGGGGATGGTACCTCGCTCAGGGGTACCTCAGTGGTGCCAGTCCTGGGATTCGAACCCACAAACTTCTGTTTGCAGGGGCAACTCCCTAACCACAAGGCCACCATTAATTCTGCGCTGTAAATAACATGTAAACAGTTAGACAGGGCAAAGCAATGGTATATTCATTTGTCCTTTTGATTCTTATCTATAGCATTTCTTATATGTGGCGGCTTTGATATCAGCAACTCTGTTTAGCGTTTTGCAGGCTGCCTTTTCTGCTAATGGACTCGGCTTACTTCCTGAGTAATAATGCATAGCACTGCCTAGGTTGCCTTCTTTACCACATTTCTCTTGCACATCACTGAATCCAGCGCCCCTGACCTTCTTTGACCTTCTGTCACCACAATACAGGGTGCTTTGCATATTGGGTAGGCACAACTAGATCCCCTGGCACTTCTGAACTCTGTCCCAGTGCTTGCACAGGCTTGAGTAGGGCCTGAACATGGGCATGAACAACAAACCACTTGAAGCCTGGGAGGCAGAGGCCATACTGGGTCATTTGGAAAGCCAGGTCCACCTCTGCCTGCCCTGCTCCTGGGGGGAATCTGGACTGTGACAGCAAACAGTGGTTCAGGTTTAGGGAAGAGCACATGGCTCTTTCTGCACTGTTCAACAACTGTGGGTCTGAACAATGGAAAGTAATTGTATCTGGTGGATTTTCCATTAGTAGTGTCATAGCTCATTAGATACTATGGTTTGAAGAATTTTCTGTGGTCTGATGGCTTTGGTTGGCGGTTTAGTTTGTTAGTTTGTGGGCAGTTTGCCTAGTTGTCCCTTATGCCTGCAGAGTTTTCTCATTCTTTGTTTGGTTCCCATATGTAGCAAGTAGTAGAGAAGCTATTCCTACTCTTGGAATCATTTGGATTATTCTCTGGTGTCTAACTTCTCTATTCCCCCACATCGTCACTCCTCTCCCCTGCCTGCCCTCATCTCTTTTCCATCTACCTCAGTGCTGTCCTCTCTGTCATCAGTTCTCTTTTCGTTTGCCTCTTCTTCCTCCCCCCTGCCGTCTGACCTCAGCTCATCTATCTCTAGCCCTAGGTCTACCCATTCCTCCCACTCTCTCTCACTTTCTCTCTCTCTCTCTCTCGCTCTCTGTTTTCATTTATCACTTCATCCTGTACCTCAATTTCTCCGTCTGCCCTCATGCACTCTTTCAGTCCTACCTGGTCAAGCTGTTCTTCTGCTTCTTCAGTCCCCGTTGGCTCCTTGCCCATTTTTCTCAGTACTTCTTTTCTCTAGGTGTGCCTTTCGTCTCAATTATTCCATCATTATTCTTTTTTTCATTGTTCACTTTGCTCTTCTTAGGCCTTTGTTCCTTACTGCTCATTTCTACATTTTCTTCTTCACCGTTAAGTCCTTTGGTCTCCTCTATTCCCTTTGCAGGGGGTCTCTCACCTATGACCTTTGCGGTACTAATACAACTGGGATCAAATGTTAATCCCTCTTCTCCATTTCTCAAGCTCAGCACAGAGCCACTGCATCCAGTATGAACCTACGCAGCCTAAGCTTGTGTGTGTGGCGAGGGAATCTTTCAGCATGCCTGATATTTACTGTTTAGCCTGAAGATCCATTAGCAGGCAGCATGTTAACATGAAAGCATGTTGTTCTCTTACACAGCAGGCCCCAACCTTTAATGTAAAACAAAACTGTCACGGACCGGTATAGGCACAACTAAAAACAAAGTGCGTTGTCTTTTTTTACTCATTTTTGCTAGCTTGTGGGCTAAATTTTTGATGTAGCATATCACGTGACCGAGACGAGCGTTTTTTTCAGAAGTAAAACATCTTTCAGACTCTGATAATCAATAAAATATTTTTTAATCTGTCTTTTTGTGCTGCCCGGTAGCAAATGACTCACAAACCGATACCGGTCCGGATCTAGAGCTCTGAACAGGCCCTGTCGGTAGCTCTGCTGGATCTCCTCCTCCTTCAGACTGAGAGATAAGACTTGTGGGTCTGTTCCAGCAGACTGGACCCCTGCAAATGCACCAGCACTGCCCTGCCTCCTATTTCTTCTGACTAGGAAGAAGCAGCAGACGTGAGGGTGCATCTTCCCCATCTTCCAAACCAGTTCAGAGGCAGTGTCTGGTCTGTGAGCTGGTAGACACAAGACCCACAAAAACCCTGAGGGAACAAGAAGCATGGGGGCTTGGGTAGGCTTCTAGGACCCAAACAGGCGGAGAAAGCAGGCTAGATCAATGCGCCCCTGTATCCGGAGGTGTGTTTTTGCCTTTGTATCACAGTCCTTTAGCCGGATATTGCTATCTTACAGCGTCTGCAGGAGGACAGCAAAAGAGGTGTACTTACATGTTAGAAAAAAAAAGGTTGAAAGAAGATCGAGAAGGGAGAACAAGACAAGTGGAGGAGAAAAAAAAGGAGAGTGACAAGGACAGAGGTTAGCTCAACACGACAGGTACAGATTAAAGTGAGTGAAGCTATTCCCTCAGTGCTAGCGGAGCTGAATAGATCCCCTGGTGCAGGACAGCATGTCGTTAGGCATCGTAATTCAGGGTGAGAAATAAAAGGCGCATTAGATGTCCATTGGCTCTGGCTGCCATGTTCGAGCGCTCAGACCTGGCCTGAAGAACAAGACTCTGACATTAACATGAGCAAGAAGAGGCCATCCAGAGGGAGCCAAGGCCCTAAAACAAAACCCAACAGTCACACATTACTTTTTTTGACTTTCAAGAAACACACATACACACACACACAGACACACACACACACACTCTTGTGATGTTTTCATAAGTGATGCCCCAGCACTAGAAGAGAGGCCAAGCATCCCCCTTGACTACATGACATGAATAGAGCTGTATTACTCCCTTTGACAAGATTCCCTGCTGTTTCTGCTTCTCTCTACATATCTTTCCTGCCCTGCTGCCTCGGCCTTTCTCTTTTATACTCTCTCTCTTTCTCTCTTTCTCTATTTTTCTTTAGTATTTGAGGGAATATTACTGCAGCCCAGAGGCTCTGTAACCTCTACCCTTCTAGTGACAGTGAAGTGATCTGCTGAGTGCTGCCTCTATTGCTTTCTCCCTGTTTCTTTTTCAGTGGTTATTGAAAGTATTTAGCCCTTTTCCATTTTTTACCTTGTAGCCTGGAGTTGAAAGGCAATGAAATGATTTTTCCAATTTCCCATGGAATGAAGAGGGGGGTGGGGGACATTTAGTGGTTTTAGAATTCAGTGCTCTTTTAGTGTGAATTTTCCCTGTAAATCAGTGAAATGAAAAGGATATGCTGCTCCCCTCACCCTGCTCAGAACATGTTATACATCCAGACTTGGTAATCAAGCAAGGAAGAAACTAATTAGAGATAGTGTCAGGTCAACAACTTTGAATGAACTTCAGGATTTCCTGGCTCAGACTGTTCAGCGCAATCCTCCTTAATCCACAAATATGCCCTATGGTGTGGTGTCGTAAAACAAAGCCATTACTCAGGCATGTTTGCCTTACATCATTTTTTATGCATCCCAAAACTACCATAGGGACTTCAGACATTAAGTAAAGAATGCTTGTGCCTTGGAAAACAACTCAAGCTTTATACAGCCTAAATGTAAACAAGTACCCAAAGAATACCCCCACTGTCATGCATCATTATGGTTTTGCAGGACTCGTCTAATCAGCAGGGTCGGACGAAAGCAGGGGCTTTAGGCGCAGTGCAGAACTGTGTTTGATAAAAATCTGAAACTTTCACAGACAACGTCTCTTCTGAACAACCTCAACCAAAACGAGCAAAAGCTAAAGGTCCTAACATGGCCCAGTTAGATTCTGACCTAAATCCAGCTGAAATTCAGGTCAGGTCACGACCCAAAGATTTATGTACATCACAAGTAGTCAAGCAAGGCTAACAGTGCAAGAGCAGAGTGGTTAATAAAAACAGCAAAATATTGTCAAACAAATGAAATGCACATGTTGCAGCTGTTACAGCTTAAAGGCAACTTTCCAAGTAAAAGCTGTAGAGCTGCAGTTATACACACCTTTCACAGCATAATAGATTGTCAGCATGGAAGTAATTAAAAATACCACACATACAAATTCTATTAACATTCGATACACTATATGGGCAAAAGTATTGGGACACACCTCTTAATTAGTGAATTCGGGTGGCCACTTACCTCCAGAGACAGACAATCTTAATGCTTCAGCAGAGCAGGACATTTAAGACAAGATGCTTTTAACTTTGTGGATCCAGTTTGGGGAAGAACCTTTTCAATTCCAGCACGACTGTGTCCCAGTGCACTAAGTAAGCTCCATAAAGACATGGTTGGGTGTGTTCAGTGTGGAAGAACTTGACTGGCCCGCCCAGAGCCCTGACATCAACCCCCTCCAACAGCTTTGAGATGAACTGGAGCAGAGATTGTGAGCCAGGCCTTCTCATCCAACATCAGCAGGGTTGGACTGACCATCTGGCGTATTGGGCATTTTCCCGGTGGGCTGACACGCTATTTGAGCTGACAACGTCATTTATTTATTTATTGGTCTGACCGGCCCATAACACTCGTAGATCGGAGGCCCAATCAACACTGGGTTGGCCCAATCAACTTTTTAAACACCACCCCTCTCTCTTCTCTTTGGTCCATGTGCCTGTTTAATACATTTGCCAAAAAGTCAGCACAGGAGTTTTATTTCCTGACCACCGGCCCCTGAAACACTCCCCTGCGGCCCATTGGTTATTTTCTTTACTTACACAGGTCTGGTCCAATCATATCTTTGAACTCCTCCCACTTTTGGCTCTGTGCCAGGTGCAGTGTTGGCGATTGAGATGGAGAAAAACCATAAGGGGGGCACGAAGAAACTGCCAGAGAAAGAAATGGCACTTCAGGCAGAGACTGCTAAACATGTCAAAATGCCAGACATTTTTGCTGCAGGGCCTTCATCAGCTGATGATGGTGACGGTAGTGAACCTGCGGTAACCTGGACTGCGTTCAGAATACTGTATTGTTTATAGTGTACCTTGTGCAACCCAGATAATGGAAAAAATAATCTTTATATGCAACCCTTAGGGGTTGAATGAGTATGGCACAAATAAAAATGACGATACATATTTTTCCAGAGTACATTAGAGAAGTACATTTTGAGTACATTAGAGAAGATTATTGCAAGCCAGTGGCTCAAGTGACAGTAAGTGCAGCTTCACCGCCCTCTCGCTCTCTTCGCTTCTGTCTCTCTCTGACTTTCTGACGCTCTCCTTCCCCATGATTGGGTTGAGCTGTGCAAACACACCCTCCATTTCTGTGTGTTAATAGTGTTTACACCCCCGTCTTTCAGCTTGCCTTGCAGCTTCGGTCGTCCTCCAGGGCTGCTGATGCTTGTTTGTCTCCAGCTCAACTCTCTCTCTCTCTCTCACAACCAGGCTCGCTGACTCGCCGCGTTCTTGCAGATCTGTCGGCTCAGTGGAGGAACTGCCATTATCCTGATTCCTGTCGCCGCTCCTGAGCTGCCTTGCTGGCATCTCCATGCGTGCTAATGCAGCCGCATGCTGCTTCTCAGGCCCGGCCTGGGGCTGCATGACCCAGATAGCAACGGTGTGCAGCAGGCATGGAGAGTGGGTGGGAGGGAGGTGGAGCAGGCCACCGAGGTCGAAAGATGGAACAAGTGGCCAGTGAGAGACGGAGAGGGGTAGTGAGAGATGGGAGAAGAGGCTAAAAGCAATTTAAGCCGTTTCCTCCAGGATCAATAAAGTTTTCTGATTCTGATTCTGAAAATAGCCCCGTCCGACAACAGAAATGTAGGAATTGGGCCTAAGGAGCAGTTAGCGCCAACCGGTGGCCTAGAGGGTAGGATGATACTTGCCTTCAGCAGACTACCTTAAGCACCACCACTGGGTTCCTGAGCAAGACCCTTAACCCCAAGTTGCTCCAGGGAGACTGCCCCCTGTAGTTAGGGAG
>JBBJLS010000011.1:1937779-1952930 GCA_037577275.1 Bryconaethiops microstoma
CAGCACCACCACTGGGTTCCTGAGCAAGACCCTTAACCTCAAGTTGCTCCAGGGAGACTGCCCCCTGTAGTTAGGGAGCGGAAGTCACCTTGAATAAAAGTGGCCAAGGCAGGGTCCCCCACACCACCTCAGTCAACATCATTTTTCAGCACTTCCAGTGTGAAAAACGTTCTTTTTTAATGGCTGTAGCTGTCATGTGAGTGATGGCAGAAAAAGCAGGGCTCTTAAACGCTAAGAGCAACATGATTTGCTTAACTTGGTAAAGTCTAATACACAAGTTTACTCTTGTGAAGCTCTTTTGGACCATAGCCTATTGAGTTATTCAGTTGAAGTGACTGATTACTTCAATTGCCCATTTGAGAGCTCCGCGCCTATCAATCAAAATATCATCGTATTCATTCTATGATAGCTGTAGATAAGTGGATAAGAGACTCAACCAAGGACCTGTAGTTATGATTCGCAATGAATCAGTCGCTCCTACGCTCAGAATGCACAGTGGTAATAGTGAATGAGAGACCGAAACCTGAAGACTTGTAGTTACTGTCACAGTTCAGATGAACGAAACAAGTGGCGCGCATGCATGGCTCAGGGAAAAGTTAATGAACCGCTCATACAGAAGATTCATTCCACACAAGTGAATTGTCCCCTAACACATCACTAGCAGTTACCAAATGTAGCCAAGTACCTTAGTGCTGTTCTGTGTGATTTTGACACAACACATTCTTCTACACTGTGTAACCCGCATCCCACACAGCTCCTCTTGGTTTTTTGGTTTAGTAATGGGTATAAACTCACTACTCTTTTTAAATATGGTCTATATAATTTAGAAGTACGACACCTAATTTTCCTGTATGCATTAAGAAAGTTTTTAAAGATGTGCAGGCCTAGTTACAGTTGCTTAGCTGTCACCGAACAATCAATAGGGTTGGCATTTGATGAAAGGTATACTGCGATTGGTTTGCTTTTGTTTGAAATATTGTATTTTAGAAAATCAGTTCTAAAATTCAATTTTTTTCAGAGTAATGAGTGTCGACACATTTGCACAGGAAGTAATGGAGTAAAAAGTAGGATATTTCACTTTCGAAATGTAGTCAAAAAATAGAAAAACTTTAATGAAGTACAGATACTTTGATACACATCTTCCATTATTATCCACCACAGTTAAAAAAGCCCATTATGTTTTGAAACTGCAGGGCCACCTACTGTTTTCCCTAAGTGCAGGTAGCTTAATTTCTGCGAGGTCTGTACAGTGTAATGTGAACTAAATTACCCATAAAGCAAGCCACAGATGAACTTGTCCATAATAGTCAATGGTCATATTGCAGAGGAATTCAGACAGATAAACTTACGTGTAAGAAACTGCTTGTGCATTTTTATAAAGTCGGCTCATAATCACTTAATGAACAGCAGGCCTACTGGCCCCCTGTCAGTGCTGCTGTACCAGCCCAGGGCTAGAAAGTAATTTATGAAGCTATTTATGCTCCACCCATAAATCTTTTATAGCAACCGTTACAAAGTTAGACGAATTATACAGAACTTTTTTTTTTTAAATCCTATTCAACGTAATGAAAAATTGCAGCACACAATCAAGTATTTCTTAATATATGTAACCGTTCATTCTGCAATAATTTATAATATACAATTGCTACCCTGATTGCGGTTGATTTCCAGTTAAAATACTATGTTGTTGTAGTCTATCCAGCCAAAGCGAACACCAGTGTTAGTAAAGTGGCCCCTTTATAGTCAGGCATGAACACACCACAGCACACAGTGTGAACAGTGTGAACTTCTTTCTCTACGGGGAACAGTGTGTGGGGACGGTACCTTGCCCAAGGAAACCTCAGTGGTGCCACTTGCAGTCCTGGGATTCGTACCCACAACCTTCTGATCGCAGGGGCAATTCCCTAACTATGAGTCCAGCTGCTGCCCCAGTTATATGACCAAAAAACAAGCTGTTCTGACAGTTTGACCTTTCATACATCTATAAAATAAAAGGTAACACGCTGTAAATTTAGATATTACGATAGAATTTTGTTGCGACATTTGTTTTTTTATCACTGACTTGAATTAGACTTTCGCCAGTGTTCTGTAAAGCCGGTTCAAGCTAGCAATATTAGCTACATAAGAATATGTTTGTGAACAGAGCATGGGCTGATCAACTCCATTCAAAAGACTGGGACCAGTCCTCATGTTGCAATACATGTACAGTACATTAAGCACCAGAAGAGGCAGCAGTAGAGGACGGCCCTTGACATCCCTGCAATCCTAATTCCCCGGTTCCAGCTGACAGGTAACCTTGCCAAGTACTAAGATTTTTCATGACATCGATAAACGTCGCCAGGTTGGTCTGGTGGAACAAGATGTGAGAGAGATACATAAATAAATGAAAGTATTGACAGTGGGACTGGGACAGAGAAAAGAAGAAAGATGATGAGAGACAGAGAGCTAGGGCCAGCGTGAATAAGACATGAATGACAAAGAACCCCGAATAATCTCTGAGGCGTTATTTATTTATTTATTTATTATTTTTATGAAAGGTTGGTTTTCGAGGTGACTGCTGCTTAGATGCTATGATGTTGAATAAAACATGTGGTTTGAGGCAGGAAAACGCACCAATGTGCAATCTCCACTATTCCGCTCTCTTCCGCTGCAGTTTCCTGTACCAGTGATGTATGGAAATGCACTGGCCAACAGAGGTGCCTGAGTGTGTTTTTATTGTGGTTTAGGAATGACGCTTATGGCGGTACAGAACCGTACACTCTTACCGTATAATGTAGCATAGGACGAGGGCGAAACTGGCAAATTTACTCCGAAGAACAAAAGAGTGATGTGGAAAAGGAGAGGGAAAGTTACGTTTAGAAGAAATTTGTGTGAGTGAGTGTGAGTGTGAGTGAGAGAGAGAGAGAGAGAGAGAGAGAGATGCTCCATTTCCATCCAATGGGCAGCATTAGAGTTGAACCATGTTTACTTAGGCTTCCTCCCTCTCTGCCATCCCTCTATTTTTCCCTTCCCCTGCTCCCTCTCTGTCCCTCCATCTGTCAGTCAGGTTTGGTGCATTAGCGGGCAGTCTGGGGTGACGCATTACAGCGTGACACATCACACACTTTCCCCATTTATTTCTAGAAACCGTGGCCCTGTAGCACCGCGCTCATGTGTCAGCTCTTCCCTCGCTCCTTCCTCTCCTCTCTCCTCCAGCGCTCGTCTAGCACACTCTTGCTTTCCCCCAAACGTGTCGTTAATTAACAAGCAAATTCCCCCGCACATCACCTAGGTTTTAACGTCTTCCTTAGGACGGCCCTTAAGTCGGCCTGGCTTCCACCGAGCCTGGCCGGGGTGGAGTTAAATTAGGATTAGAATCAAATGGCTAGGAGCTTGGAACAGCTGTGTAGCTTAGTCAGAGCTGGAGCAGGCACTTCGTTGCCAGTAGCCTGCAGTGAAAGTGTACATTTGTCACATATGGCCATGGAGAAGCGAGTCGTGAGGAAGTGGGTAGGAAACGTGGCTCAGAGCCATCGCCGCCACTGGGCCCCGCCATCACCCCTGGTGTTGTCACATGGTGATGGTGAACGCTGAATATTTCAGCACTGATTGTTTTAAAAAATTAAGTGACCTCCGCCCCCTCCCATTCCAACCCAGCCAGCTTTTCCATCCTGCAAAGAGACATATTTAGAGAGTGAGAGAGGGAGAGGGTTCTATTTATAGAGCCGTGGCATAATGCAAGCTGGGAGATGTCTGTTAATGTTGCGTGTGACTCTAATTGCTGGCGACAGCATTGTCGGAGCAGCACACACTGCCATGTCAGTGGCGTGGCAACAAGCTGCTCTGGGTCAGGCCTGCTCGGGCCCGGAGCAGAGAACAGGAGAAAAAAAACAAAACATACTTTTTGCCTGAAAATGACAAACCTTTAAACGTCCCTCAGGAACCAGAAGGCAACCAGCCTGGGGTAATTAATGTGGAGGAATTTTACACCCATACAACAATGTGCCTTTGTAGTTTTTCTTTTGACAGAAGGACAGAGCCTTTGCGTTGAAGGGCGCTGAAGAAAGGGTGAGGTCACACTGACGTTGAAAAAGAGTCTCGCTCATCAGAGTACAAACGTAAGCATCTGTGTGAGAAGCAGCGAGCAGGTTGAAGTAAGGAAAAGCCGATGTGAGAAATGGACAGAGCAGGAGAAAGTGGGAGGGGAGATGAAACAAGTGTAGAAGGGCAGATGAGGGATGAGAGTGCCACAGAGGTGGCAGAGCAGCAGACAGAGACAGTGATGAAGTAGAGGAAGGAAGAAAGAATAATAGATGAAGACAATAGAAGTGCATTAGAGTAAGTGTGTGTGTGTGTGTGTGTGTGTGTGAGCAAGAGAGAGAACAAGAAAACGAGAAGTTTGGGAGTTGGAGAGCCTGGGTGGGTTGTACCATGTTAGCACAGGTGACAAGCTCTGTGACTGCCTTCCCCTCCTCCTCTCTCATTATCAGCCCCTCTCCCTCGCTCTCTTCCTCTCTGTAACAACCTCTCCTGCTCCATTCAAATCACTTCGCTAGTGTGATAGCGCTGCTACTCCCACTGATCATGATTTTGTTTTTCCCATTTGAATTTGTCATGACAGAAGACGGTGTGTACATGTGTTTCCTCCTTAATTATAAAAGTCATCACTGCATAAATGCTTAATCATGTACAGTTAAACCATTTGCTATTCAATTTGAGCTTTCACGAACACAGTGGGAGTCTCTCAATCTTCCCACATTCTTATTACACCAGTCTTCCCCTTCTCTCTCATACACACACACACACACACACACATAAACAGGCTCCCTCCCTCTCTCCGTGGGTGCTGTCGTTTCTACCAGATCTCATCTGCAGGAATATAAACTACCTGTCAGACGGCATCTTTCTGCCGAATTCATATCAGAAAGGAAAACAAAGAAGGGCTGAGGTCAGAGGGATCATTTTTAAATTATTCATAAGCGACTCTTCCCCCGGCCACCGTCTTCAACTGCTGTCGCCCAGTTTGTACCGCCCGCACTGCCAGCAAGGGCATCTGTCACGCTTTAAGAGAAATGGGAGACAATAAAGAAGAGAGAGAGCAAACTTTTGAAATCTTATTGATTTATTGTGACGCCGTTTCTGTTTGTGTTTTCATTTGCCCGTTTCATCTGTCTGGAGAATCGTGTAGTTTTATAGTCAGCCATTTACTGTCATGAGGGTCATAAATGTTTAATCTTTTGACTTCTCCTCCGGCTGATATTTTAGCTGCTTTTTTCAAGTTTAATTTTGTCTGCATAATTGATTCTTACCATTTTGTAACCCCTCTGTGGTCTTTTAGAGCATAGTATTTTGGGATAAAGGGTTTTGAGTGATCTCTTTTCTTAAGAACTAAGCAAGCTTATATCTTCCTCTCTCCTTGTGTTTCACACTCTTCCTCCAGAAACAGTTGGCTGCTCTGGGTGTGATAGATGCGTGGGACCAGAAGGTGGCAGATTTCTCTGGGTTGACTGGTCAGGGAAAAGGGAAACTTCACCTGGGGGGCAGTGTTCACTGGGCCTCCCTGGAGCTGACCTCGGAGTCGGGCAGCAAGGGCAGCACAGACGAGGAGGAGGACGAACATGTGGAGAAACCCAAACTCTTCTATGCGGATCATCCCTTCATCATCCTTGTGAAGGATAACAGCACTGGGGCTCTGTTGTTATTGGGTGCACTAGACCTGGCAGAGGGGGCTGCACTGCATGATGAGCTGTAACGGTCGACCCATAGCTACGATAGTCTTTATACACTGACACTCAGCTGAGCCACTGTTTCAGTGGCTCATCTGATTGTTTGTTTTAACAATTACAGCTACTGTTTTCCGGCTGGTTCTACAGTTTAGCGTTTTATATCAGTGGTAGTGTTTTTGTTGTTGTAGTGCTAGTGCTTTCAAATTGGACAAGGCTCTGGTAGAGTGATAGTTCAGGCAAAATTTATATCCTGAATGTAGTGGACCAGACAAATTTGGATGCAGATATTGCTTCTTTTATTTTGCCCTGAAGATTCAAGGCTACAATAGCTAACAACACACTTGCAAATAACAATAGTCTGTTAGGTCATCGCAGACAGACTCGCTTAGGAGGTTTTGTGAAAATAGGCAAAAATGCGTCACATACACTCAGAAGGACTTGTTGAATAATGCCAAAAAAGAACCATTTGTAGTCCCTAAAGAGCCATTTCTGTCAGTGATATGTGTACATGTGAAAAACCTGGACACAAGTTAGTTATTTGCCAATTTAAGGGTTCTTCCAAAGCTCATTAAGCTTTAAAAATGTCCTTAACAACCTCAAAGCTTCAGTGCAAAACTAAAGAAGCAAATAAAGAAGCTTCACTGACTGAACATGCTTTAGCTGATTGAGTAAAGGGGGCGGGGTAATTGTGTAAAGTAGATTTTTGGCAAAACAATCACTTTCAAGTCCGGGGTAAAACTCTAATTATATTTCTGACACTCATCCAGCCTAAAAAAAAGGAAAAAAGATGGTAAGAAATGCGTAGAGTGAAGCTTGGCTTTCGAGCCAGCCCAACCTACAAGAACAGTTTTACCTGGCCCAATCCTGCAGCTCATTTCCATCATTGTAACAAATGGGCACACCGGGGCAGGCACTGACTGACGGCCCTGCTGAGAGAGACAGACTTTCACTCTGGTGCAGTAGGCAGTGGATTGTTCAGGAATCTCTGTCAGTGTGTCACTTTGACTTATACTCATATTGGCACCCTGACACTATTGGTTCTCTCAGTCACTATCAAACATGAACACTGCAGTGACAGCCATGGGCACAAACGCT
This sequence comes from Bryconaethiops microstoma, assembly GCA_037577275.1. Lineage (NCBI taxonomy): Eukaryota > Metazoa > Chordata > Actinopteri > Characiformes > Alestidae > Bryconaethiops > Bryconaethiops microstoma. The sequence continues at coordinate 1,944,580 of JBBJLS010000011.1, forward strand.
GACGTTAACATACACTGTCCCATGTGTCTCCGTTCCTCTAACACACGCTCAGAGACGCACACACAAACAAAGAGGATACACAGCCAACAAGGCAGCACAAACCTGTAAATGCCTGCCATAAATTACTGACACCGGCATACTGGCATACATTCTGCTTAGTGTTTAGAATATACTAACACTGTATCACTAAGGGTGTGTTATTATAGAATTATATTTTGTATTTTTCTAGGATTTAATATGATGTTTATTCATTTTTATTTAGCATTTCATATATTGAGCATTATTCCATTAAATTAAGTAGCTCCCAGTATTACCAGGATTCAGACTTCTGTCAGTAACCATAAACAACTCGGTCACTCAAGAGGCTCTTTTTTTTGTGATACATGTCATTGGTCAGTGTTCTTTAAAGGAGCATTAGTTACGTTATTTTTTTGGTGGTGTTCTTATTTCTCTTCTTACTAGTACGAGTAGCCTGGAAAATACACGATAACATGGAAAAGAATGTTTTAGCAATGGCATCAGCACAACTGTGGGGGGAAAAAAAATGCTGTGCTGCCAAAAAAAAAAAAAACCATGGGAACAAGAAATATGCTTAAGTCAACATAGGAAGCACTTTTCCATGCAAAGAGGATAAGCTGGATGCAGAATTAGCAACATTCCTTCTGGACAGATATGTAAATGCAATGTGTACAGAAGATCAAACTGTTTGAATGGCTGACTTTTCCTAACAAACCAAGTAGATAAATCTTTATCACTTGTAGAGCCAGCTAATGTAATGCTTTGGGAGAGCCTTCTTCACAGAAATGTATGTAATGCTACAACTACATCAAAACACCAGTGCAGGTATCGATACCCTTAATAAACAACCTGTCTCATCACTCAAGTGATGTCATGACAGTCCATGGTAAAGGTAACAAAGTCTAAATGAACTCCAATAGGCACCATCGATTCGACGTGCTCCGAGTTGTTGTAGCTCGTCCGCTTAACCTCTGAATATCTTGACCATCTTGAATCTTGATCGGGGCACCTTTAGGTATTGATGTTACCCACAGTATGCTCAGATGAGGTAATGGTGAGGTCATTTATGAAGATAGCATGGAGTGTCCACACCTACTTTTTCACTCAAATGTTTTTACAGGGAATCCATTGAACACCAGATGAGGAGCTGCAGGCGGTCAGGCTTTAAGATGGCTAGCTGGTCCCCATTCTGGGATCAGTCTCCTGGGGAGGGAGATCACTCAGCCAGCCTGTTATTGATGGCACCAGCTTAATGCTAATGACGCTAATGACTCGGAACCGCTGTCAACAGCACAGACAGACGATAAACCTTTTAATCTTTTAATGCCTCCCAAGATCAATGGTGGCCACGGAGTCGTGACACCTTTGCCCATTTGGAGTTAGGAATCACACATCAAACGTTCATTTTGTTTCGGCTCCTCTGTGTGTTATTAAGGGTACCGTTTGTGTGTCTTTCGTTTTTTTGTTTTTTTTTTCCTTTGAAAACAATGTCATACAGCGAATATTATTGCTGTTTCCAGACAAGATGTGACTGACTGACCTACAAACACTGTAGTTTACACTGTTATGTTTGTGTGCATGGTTTCAATTTATGTATGTATAAAGCTGCCTGCAAGATAAGATATTTTTGATCCTAAAATGTTCATCATTACCCTCTTCAAAAAGTTCAGCCGTGATTTAAAGTTCACTGAACGTGGTAATATAAAGCTACCACACAAGAACAGTATCCTTAACTGACCCGTCAGAACATTTAGAGAGGATATTGGGCTGCAGGCTAATGGCGGGCCATAATGATCTGTAGGCATCCAAGAAAATCCACTAATTAAGAGTCGTTAGAAGGCAGTGGACACGTTCGCCCCTAAAGCTTGTCCTTACCTACCCTTCACTCCCTCTCCAGAAGGTCTCCTAGCCTTCGCCATCTGCAAGCCGAACCTGTTCGTTGCCCCTCTCTCCCAATGAATTATTGAGAAATAAAATGAACGAGTGAAAAAAAGACTTGCTCTGTGCCATTAATCTTAAAATAAAAAAAATAAAAAAAAGAGTCTCTGCGCCACCATGTTTTATTAAAATGTTTGAGGGTTTTTTGATTTCGGTAGGATGCTTCAGTGGCGGTCTCTGGACACACAAATTCTTTGAGATGACATTATTATTTCTTGAGGCAAGCGATGTTTGTTGCTAAAAAAAGAACATGGAGATGGGAAAGATACATTTTCCTCAATGTAAGAAAGAGCAAATGCTTTGTACATTTGTGCGCCTGAAGAACATCCGGGGTTAAGCCCGGAGACAAGTCTGTTCCAGGATAATGCAGAACATCGCTAAGCTAGCTGTTAACATCCCTGAGGTCCCTCTGCAGCACACCCCAAACTTTTCCCGCAGCAGCCTGCACCAGCACACCAGCACACCAGTATGAAATTTAACCACACTGCTTATGTAATGAAGCTACGGTTGTCTTTACAAAGGTAGAAACTAATCATCCGGGGGCTCTTGTAGTAGTTAGTAAGAATCTAGTTAGCAATTACAAGGCATATAGAGACATGCTTGATGAGCATGGCTACGGGGTATCCGTGTGTGTGCACCGTGTGTGTGAGTGGAGATCAGCAAAGCACACATATGGGGGCACACATAGGGAGCTTGAGAGCCTGGGGCTGTTCAGTGAGAGCGCATCAGTCCTCCTCATTTCTGCATCAGCACCCCTGCTGACTCACCTTTCCATCCCATCCCACTCAAAGCGCCTTTAAACTGCACACACACACACACACACACACACACACACACACACCCCAGACCTGGCCACATCCACTAACTGCTGCGCTGACTGCATGTCGTTATCGTGTTATTTATTCTTCTCTGTTCTAACATCCTAATTTTAATGCCAGTAGTAGAACAAGCCAACTCTCGCCCTTCCTGACCACCACTGGTGTGGAGACTGAAAAATAGCTTATTTAAAGTGGCTGTATGCTACATTTATTTCATGCATGTTCTTTCTTTCCCTTGTGGCTCTCTTATAACCCATCATAATTCATTTTCAAGCTGTCTTTATTTCTTATTAAACAGGCTGTTTTTGTTACTGTGCCTTTAAGTCTGTTGTATGTAAATGACATTTTATTGTGCTATGTTTAAGGAGTCCCGTCTCCTTATAACTTTAGTGTGAATGGGAAGCTCTAAACCAGCCGTCCCCACGGACCACTTTCATATTTTCACAGACTGGTATTAATATAACTAAAACAAAGTTTTTTGGGGTTTTTTTTACTCCTTTTTGCAAGCTTGTGGGTATATTTTTCTGTCTTTCTGTGCGGCCCGGTGGTTGGGGACCTCTTCTCCAAACTGCTACAGGCTGAATAGGTGGATGGATATCAAAGCGGACAGTGTACTTTCCATTAATGGGCTGGAGAGTAAATAGTACATTTTGAAACCAAAATTGTTTACATACATTGCCAGTCAAAAGCCTTTGCACACAGAGATATTCCATATTTGCGTATAACTTGCTTACTAAAAATACACTTAATATTCTTTGCTAACAAATGAATTCACGGTATGTTCATTTGCCTTTATTAGCCAGACAATATCATATTTTTTTAATTCATCACTACTGACCTACAAAAAACACCTAATTCTAATCTGGATCGCCTGACAATTGTTGGATATTTAGCGAACTATTAAGTGACAGTCAGTGGGATGAAACCGTGAACGAGTGCATTTCAAGTTTAATGACAGTCTAGAATCTGACTCTGTGTCATCACACAACCAGTTAATAGGATGTCACACATGCACTGTTACAGATTCTTTCCGTTTTATAAAGGCAACTTGTTTCATTTCACATATTTTTATTTATAGTCATTCACTCAACAATTTTCCAAAGATTAACAAGATGAAAAATCTGCAGTATATGAAAAAAAAAACCTTGCAGTATGCAGAAACTTGCATGGTAGTGTGTTACAGGTGCATGATAAGAATGCCAATATCCTTGTTTATGTAGTTCATTTATCTCTGCACATCTCCAGAGTGGAGAAGTGAAAGTGCATCTCAGTTATCTCCCATACAGAAGAAAGCGATATTGTAATAACAGAAAGCAAATAAAAAAGACTTTTCAAATTTTCATTATAACGATCAACAGTTGTGCCCTGTAGAAGAAAAAAAACCACATTAGACTCTAAAAATCAGCATAAATCATTTTAGGCATATTGTGAGAACAGTTCTGTTTAAACATACACACAAACACTCGTGTTTGTAGGATGTCTAATGTAATACCATGTGTGTGTTTAATACAGACTTTGTCTTTTGCATATTTTTAAGAGCAGTACGTACAGTACCTTTTATGTTAATTTCTATATTCAAATGTAAGATTTATTTTCCCCTCTCTTCAATTAATTCCAACTTTACAACTCCCTGGGAAAGTCGTTTTTCTAATTACACGACATTTGAATTCAAAACAGCATATAATATCACTGCTGCTCTATTATGTAAACTACAAAGAAATGTGTTGTAAGAATGTTTTTGGCCTCGCAAATGAGATTTGACATGCAGAAATGTGAAAAGAGCCCCAGGGGTCCCTTTTCTATCCAGATATTCTGGGACAGAGAGAGAGAGGGACGCGGTGGGGGGGGGGCCGCTTTAATTGAGAAGGTTGCTTTATGGGGTGAAGGCTGACTCAGTGACATTATCAGAGCCTGGTGCGCTCACTCTATATTCAGGGCTTAGTGGGTTTAATGTTTAATCTCCCACATTTAAATCAAAATTATAGAAACCGGCCACGAACTTCCACTCTCAGGGAGGCCTTTAGATGGAAGATGGCTCCTGGGCATTCACAGAAAGGAGGGGATACTGCAAATTGTATCCAGGAGCGTGTGTGTGTGTGTACTTACACTGAAGGAGGACTCGAAAATTCTCAGGGGTCAAGTAGTGTGGTCCTGCCAGTGCTTGGCCATTCTCACTCCATTTCCTTTTAAGAGCTGGAGATGGAGCAGTGGTTAAAATGACAGAAATGCAAGATCTCAGAATAGATGTGGTGGAAAGCTGAACTCGCAAACGCTCTGTCAGAAATTATTCAGGAGAATTTAGGTCTGAAATGGGTTTATTTTCACGCTCGAAGTCGATCGTCCTATCCGGCCTTGTACTGGGATGTTTTCAAGCGTTCAAAGCAGCTGCGTATGATTACATTCAGAAGAAAAAAGAGGAAGGAGAAGGAAAAGAAAGCGAGGTGCCCGCCGGCCTGCTCTTCTTCCCGTTGAGTCCAACTGTGAGAAACCGCACGCCTCACTGCTTAGACGCTTCAGCTGGGCATTCTCGGTCAGTCATGCAAGGCGAAAACAAGGCCTTTCTCAAAAACAATATTTTGAATGAAACCTAATTCGATCCCCACTGATATGACGTGATTAGCATCATGGATGCAGGCATGAGACTAATCAATAAACTCAGCCCCAGTTCTGAGTGCAGTATTAACTCCTCACTGACAGCCTCCAGTCAGGGAACAGAGCAGGACGGTTTCCCTCAGATAATGATGATGAGAGGGACCTCCTTACTATTACAGTCAGTATATCAGTGTTTAGGGTAGATTTCTACATGTGGTCACACAAAATAGTGAATAGCATTCTGCTGCAAAGGGCATTTTAGAATCAGAAAACTTTATTGATCCTAGAGGAAATTGCTTACGTAATGACGGCTAAGACACAGACCCCAGAGTGCCGACATACACTCATTAAAAGAGCTTTTAAGATATTAATTACCGTCAACCATTGACTCAAAAGCAAGATAAATCAGTGTCCACCGCAAGATAGCACAGACAAATCAGCATTATTTTTAACGCGTTTTTTTCTGTGATTAATCGATCGAAATTAACACGTTAATTCGTCATCCCTAGTATAAACATGCCACAACTTATTACAAGGCTGACAGCAGTAGTACTCTGTAAACGTCGGGCATTGTAGATGAAAACCTAAAGTAAACACGGCGCATACTGTGATGTCATGATTTTTAAAAAATCTTTGTACTTCTGGTCCACACTTAAACGCAGTTAACAGTGTTATGAAGGCAGTACCCCCCAATTATGGATGGGTAATTCACACTCTGCCCCAGTGCATAAAGCGAGCTCTATAAAGACTCCATAAAATGGCTGGATGAGCTCAGTGTGGAAGAACTTGACTGGCCCACACAGAGCCCGGACTTCAACCCCATCCAACACCTTTAGGATGAAATGGAACGGAGATTGTGAGCCAGACCTCCTCGTCCAACATCAGTGCCTTACCTCATAAATGCTCTACAGAATGAATGGGCACAAATTATCCCTGAAAATCTTCAAAATCTTGTAGAAAGCCTTCTAAAAAGAGTGGAAGCTCTTATAGCTGTAGAGGCAGGACCAACTACATATTAAAGTCTATGTATTTGTCCCAATACTTTTGTCCATGTAGTCTACCATGTTAAGTTTGTGTTTTGGCCTTATAAATTTAGGTAAATTCATTTAATATGAAGCAAAAAAATGTTATTTATTCAGAGATATTAAATATAAGGTCATATTTATCCAAAATATGAAGGAGTGTTAAGAAAAGGATAGGAGAGTGTCTAATGTCAACACCTCCCCAGAGGCCGCCTGGTCCGTTTCTATAGCAACGTGTCTACACGCACACACACACACAGTTTGGGAGGTTAGCCTTAGCTCTCCCAAAAATTAGACAAGTTTATAGTGCTTCAGCGTTATAAATATAAATATTTATTCAAGATAAAAAGTGTCATACCAGATGGTCAAACCCTGGAGACGTTCTCGAGCCTCAGATTGTAACCTTTTGAAGGTAAGGCGAAAAGGTAAGTCTCAGTCCTCCAAGCCCCAAATTAGCCAACGTTACTTTTACCAGCTAATCTTAATAACTTTTTATTCTCAGCACTGACTTTGTCCCATATTTTGACATTGAGGCTATCTGGTTAAAACCAAGAAGCACAGTTCATCATTTTTAAGAGGTCCAAGTGAAAGCCACACGTAGACATCTTTAAAGCTGTTTTATGCTTTATAGTATTAGAATGAGAAACCTTTACGGAGGAAATTTCTTATGTTATGATTACACAGAGACAAGAGCTATATAAAAATATAAAGTCTAAACAAATCTCAATAACAATATGTAGGAAACAAAACTCAATTCGAAAATACACTATGCTATACACACAAATGCTGGGTATAAATACTATAGATAGTTCAGTGAATTACTAATGACACAGGTGGTAGTTGGGAGTATATTGCTGCATGTATTTTAGAAAAATGTCGCATGATATTGCACATGGTAGGACAACAGCACATAAGATATTGCACATGATAATGTTTTAGCACCTGATAAGAGCATTGCACAATATTGCACATACTAGACACATCGTAATAATGCACATAGTCATACACAAGATGATAGTTATTTAAGCCCGGCAGTAATGTGGGAAGATTCAAACGTTAGTTCTTTTAAAGGTGACTAACATTAGATTGGCTCTTACATCTTTTCAGCGAGAAATGAGGAGACGTAAACCGCCAACTTTTAAAGCAAGTCGTGTTTTCCCATTAGCATGTATTATATTTTTTTCCCACGAGAACATTACACTAATCTAGTTATATATGCCTTCAGCAAGGAGAAGTCATAATATACATAATGAACCTGCTCCTTTCTAGCCTGCTGCCTGGGTTTGTACTTTTGGGTAGCATTGATCAGTCACTTAATGTAATGCACAGAGGGGCATATAAACATACCGCAACTGCTCACAAGCATTGTATTGGAAAGCATTCATGGCTCAAACTGGTAATGCTCTGCCTGCAATAATCCCCCACTGTCAGCCGTGTTGGTTTTGTCACTCCAGCACTCACGTTGTCTCAGCCCAAGGCACTGAGCTTCACACGCCCATATTAATGTTATTGATCAATGTCAGCTTCTCCACAATTCTGATCTAAAGGGAGTTTGAAGTTCCAAAGCTTATAGTAAATGTTCTTTTATTACAGTCTCTCTCTCTCTCTCTCTCTCTCTCTCTCTTTTGCTCATACTGCCTTTAGCTTTTCTGACAATAACTTCTCTACTTTATTACATTGAGTTTTCAAGTAGGTGACAACTGGTGAACTGAATCAAAACTTCAATAATCTAAGTGATGACACTAGTGTTGACAACTGAAGTTGAAACAGAGGGAGCCACATCAACTAAATTGTTTATGAACCTGATATTTTCTTCTCTGCACTCCTTGCTGGTTTTAGATAATTCTTCCTTTTACCACTCTTAAAGGATACTATAAGTGAACTCTAAGATTTACAGCACTGTGGTCTGTAGCTCATCTGTGTTTACTCTTAAAGGTTGATCCTTGTTTTTTAAGGTTGTTTT
>JBBJLS010000011.1:1956977-1999744 GCA_037577275.1 Bryconaethiops microstoma
TGTATGTATATATGTGGCTGGCCCCATCAGAAATGTGGTGGTGGTGGTGGTTGTGGTGGCCTAGTGGGTAGGATACTTGCCTCTGGACCAAGAGGTCATCTTACCACCCCTGGGTTCCTGAGCAAGACCTTTAACCCCAAGTTGCTCCAGGGCGACTGTCCCCTGTAGTTAGGGAACGGAAGTCGCTTTGGATAAAAGCGTTTGCTAAAGGCTGCAAATGAATGGTCACATAGAAGTTTTAGTGTTTCTGTCATGCGTGTATTTCTTTGAGTAAGTGCTTGATTTATTAATTGCATAAATATCTCATTTTTACTTACACTTTGAAATAATTTCTTATTGTATTTAATTTTATATAGAGAATTTTTTTTCTTTTTTCCTGTGTTTTTTGTTGATGACTTGATGATTAATTATCAGTAATAAATTACATCTCCATGGTCTCATACTGATTAGGTGTGATTGGAATAATAAGAATATTTTTGATAATTAAACACTCCAGTATGAGTTGTAGTAAGCCCAGACTATATAACAAGGAGTGCTGTGTATTCCAAAGTAGGCCTCAGTAACAAATTAAATATAGTCGATTTAAATCTCAGTCCCTAGCGAGACTTTTTTTTAACTAACATTGACCCCATGCTTAGAGATGAATTCAGTTAGGCTTTCAGGACCATAAAACTGTGTATTGATTACCTTCGTTAGACAACTCACTGCACCATCAATCTAGCATCCGGTTCCCCATTGTTTGTAAAGTTGCGAGGGTATAGGATTTTCCTTCTGTACTGCAACGTGTCGGGCATTATGAATGATCTTTAGATTTCTTCACCTGAGCAAAAATAATCATTAATATTATTTTCGTTGCTCACTGATGCATGATGATGTAATCATATATTTTAGAACCAGGCAAAATTTAAATGTTGCTTGTTGAGTGATTTTTAATGTTTTGATAGCATAAGATGTGCTTAATATGTTTTTAAAAATTTTTTTAAAGAACCATTTTGACTTCAGGATAACTTTAAAATTGCCTTGAATACTGACACTTCAGTACTGTGATGTAGTTAAGTGACTCTAATGCAGCACTGTATGAGACAGTATTAACATGTCTCTCAGCTTTCTATCATAACTGTTTTTCTGTTGCTGATCTTCTCGTAGCAGTAGCAGCCTCTCACCATGGCTGACCCAGAGTCACCTCGTACTGGTCGCTCATCCTCAAATAGGTCTAAGCGTTCGACTTCCGGGAAAGGACGTTCTAAAGGAAAGAGTGTGGTGGCCTCACCAGCCCCAATTGAGACCTATCTAGAGGGTTCAGAAACAGAGCCTGTGGGTAAGAGAGTAAAGATGCCATTTTGGATTATTTTACATGTTGTATTAGATCTTTCATTTTGTTAATCATATCTACTCATACAATCACTCCCTGATAGAATGTGACTCATTCATTAACACGCTGCTTTTGTTTGTGTGTGTGTGTGTGTGTGTGTGTGTGTGTGTGTATGTGTACACGTGCATGCGTGTTTAGTGGAACATCTTCAAGAGGACACTGATCAGGCTGTTTCAGCAGTGCCAGAAGAAGTGGATTTGCACAGTGAAGGCCTGGTAATTCACTAGTTTTTCCTAAATTACAGGCTTTTAAACATAGTCACTGATGAATTACCTCACGCTGATTGTGATTCTTATCTGATTGTAATCTGCAATTCATAATTTCTCCTGCCGCCAGTTTTCGAGCCTGGTTTTTGAGTTCTGGCGTACTAATCAGTGCTTTTGTATATGTGTTAGTTCTTCTGGTTATGTGAGAGAATTGTTGATTCATATTCCTCCACACACTGTAGCCTTTAAGGCGCTGCCTGGACTGTCTTCATTTACTATGCCTCATTGATCACACAAATTCAACAAAATGCCCGCAGGTCGGCCATTGGAAATATCGCTTTTCTACCCCCCGCCAGCTGCTCTCAGTCAGAGTCGGAAAAGGGAAACACATCGTGGAATTGTAATCTGCATCACAGGCTCATGCATACACATAAAGGAGTGCAGGACCCTTTTTTCTTTGTTACTTAAACAAGAAAGATAACCTCTGCTCACAAGTAATGCCATTCCTGAGGAAACAGCAGTGGGTGAGAAGAATAACCTGGAAAGCGTTGGGCGATGGGGAGGGATTGGGTCAGTGAACCTGCTGAAACTCTGTCCTTTGCATCAGTGGAGTTGATAGAATTAATTATAGCCCTCTGGCCGGAAAAGAGCAATGGCATTTACATGCAGTGACCCTGCAGCCCCTGCTGGGAGTCCCTGTAGAAATGGCAGCTGGCGAGCGGAGACAACTGGATAAGATCATTCTGCCATCCATTAAAGTAGTGCATTCTCATAGACAAAGGTCAATGCTGTTAGATGAAGTGTAGTTACTTTGCTTGTGAAGAACAAATCTGAGTCTGTTTTAAAGTAAAGTCACACAGACAATTAATGGAGTAAATGTCACTCTGGTATTCGGATATTTGCAGAATGTGTCTTGACATTTGAATCCATGAGAAATGAAGCCAAAATCATTTATAGGATTGCTACTGCTTCAAAAGAGATGTCATAAAATATGACACTGACAATGATATGCTGGCCAATATACACTGCACATCAGTTTGATTCATAAACAATGATAGTGTCCATAAGTAATTCTTTTTTTCCAACGACACTTTGCAGAGGGCGCTGTTTAAAAAGCGCGTGGCTTTGACTGGTGTGTCAGAAGCTTCCTGGTCGGAAGAAAATAACGGAGCCCTGGACAAGTTCATCGCAGACGGCACAATCAGGATTCTCATTATCTACTTTGACCCTTTTGCTGGCCTGCGTGTGCAGTACGCCATGCCAAGTCAGGTACTGCCAGCTCTATTCTGGGAAGCAGTGACATTTGGTGTTGGATCACGACAGTAGTCTTACATCACAAGTGACTGATGATACTGCAAATTATTCACGAGTTGTAAATCAAAGTTTTGGTGTTATTTTTTGAAAGTTTTTTTTTTTGAATGATTTCATATAGTGGCTGAATCAAAAAACAATCAGTGATTAAAGGATTTTTTTCTCCACTCGGTTCAATTGTGATGCATCTGGCATTTCAGTTTTAAAATGCCCACTAAGCGATCCCTCATTCATGCTTCAAGACTTCTGGTGATCCATTAGTGCTTTGTAATCTGAAATATTATCTCTCTCTCTTTCTCATCCCCTTTCACAGGTGGTGGAGCAGCTGGCCTACTTCATACGTGAGGAGGAGTCTGTGATTATGGAGGAGAGTTTTGAGAGCTGTGTGCAGTTTGGCACAGTGCGGGGAGGGGGTATGGAGAGCCTGCTGAGGCTAATGAACGGGATTCATGCGCCACGGGTCACCCTCAGCACGACCTGGCCAGAGAGCATCAAGAACAACTACTCAATGCACATGCACCGCTTCCTCACCAACCTCACAGGTACTAATCATAGCACCCCATGGATGGGGCTCATCACTTGCATCATTCCAGGCTTGCAAACTTACTTTTTTAGGTAGCACCTATACTAGCTGGATATGAAATAAGTTACAAAATGGGTATGGTAGCCATATTCTTCTTTTTCTTGTATTTATTTTTTTTTATGACATTTGTGTGGGTTTATGTACCAAAATGTAGTTCATTTTTACACAAACATTTTTAAATCATTCTTCAACCTTTAAAGTAAAACAGCCTGCAAATCTTATTAATGACTGTAAAGTGAATAAGGCACTTGTTTTGTGCTTTATTCAGAAAGCAGTCCAGGCTGAAACACTCCTTATAACTTCAGTGTAAATGGGGCATGTTAAGCTGCTGTTTGCCATTTCTCTTTTCACCCTTTGCTCATTTGTTTAACCCTCTGGCCCTCCTCGTTTTTACTGTAGGTTCAGCTTCCTTGTGGCCACTTTTGGCCAGTTGAAACCCATGAAAACTACATTTTTTAATTTGTTATTTACACTGTTAAATCATACAATTTAGGTTCAAATGCTTTCATTCTAAACTCAACGCTTGAGAAATGTAGTTTTTAGTGTTTTGTTCCAGATTATGTCATTTGTCCAATTTTGGTCAAATGGGCAATTTTATATAATATTTTATATAATGGCCATATATTTATATATAATTTTGATATATTGTCATATACTTTTTTGCTATTTTTACTACATAAAGTTTGTAACTAACATCAGGTCTTGTCATAAGTATCAAATATCTATTCCTTTGTTTTTTTAAAGCCTTTAAATACCAGTTTGTTTGCATAATGCACTTGTTAGTAAACAACCTCAAAAATGGCCATTTTCTCTATTCTCAGTGCTGCTGGGACCGAAAATGGAACAAATCTGAAATATGTAACTGATTAACAACAACACTGAATTTTATTTTCGTGCACAAACACAAACCATTATCTGACATCCTTAAGATCACACCTATGTCAAAATTATGTCATTCATTTGCTCCATTGGAGTGCAGTAAGCCATCATACTCCCCTATTGGAAACTAAGATTATGATATAAAATTGCTCGCTTGGCCAAAAATTGCTCTCTTCCCTGTGATTCACCAAAAGCATCCATAATATCTTTTAGTTGTCTTCCCATTCCTGTACTTACTTTCATAAATGCCATTATAGGCTATTATAAGCCTCCCAATCCTAGTCTTGAATAGCATGAACATTTTTAACCTTGACCTTCCTAACACACTTGACTCATGTAAGGCTTGATAATTAGTTGATTAGCTTAATCAGATTTGTTAGGCAGTACACAAAAATATGAGCACGGGGCCCTACGTTTGAGGATTTGAATCCACAAATATCCTGAAACTACGGCCTTCCTTTCTAATTACCACGAAACAGCAATACTGTTAATGGCCATTTGGCTTGGTTGCTCAGGCAATGTCTGGAAAGAAACGTCTGCCAGTTTTTCTTCATATTTATTCATAGCTCAGATGTCCATTGGGAGTCCATATACACTACATTTCTACACTGGAGTTTATTCACTGAAAAATTATCCATATGAAAAACCATCCAGCAGTTTAGGTTATATTGCGCTCTTGGTTTTTTTTGTTTTTTTTTTCGCCCCTGAAGCGTAGGCAGCCAGACTGCAGCCCATTGATCTTTCTCTGGCTTCACATTGACTTTACTGGACTTTTGGAATTGCACTTTCGCGTTGCAGCCAGAGAACCGCTCTTATCTCTCCTGCCGATGTAGAAAGAGCAAGGCTCATATTCATATTTCCTCAAGACCTGCTGATCTGGAGTCAGATTCTGTCTGCGTGTGCCGATCTTAATCACTGTGCCCTAAGAAAGCCAGACCGATCCGGAGGCAGCACTCCCACTCTGAGATACTTTATGAATGCTGGCCTAAGGCTCCCTGCACTGCCAGCCATTTAGAGGTAATCACCCAGCACTTTGTTCCGCTGTGATGGTTCAATTATCAGACTAATCATGCCAATCAGCACACCCACGTCACCTTTTACTCACCCTGAGTAAACACAGATCACAGCTCACCAATCAGACACCATTTTTACCTGGGCAAAAGGCACAGTGGCACTGCTCCTTTCCTAATCAGGGAGCCATTTTGGCCTTTTTCACAATTCTCCCTAATCTTATTTCTCTCACTTTAATGCGCATTTCTACAGATCATGTTCAAGTCAATATGCCTGCAGTCCAAGAAATACATTTCAAGGCTGCGGAAATGTTGTGGGGAAAAAAGGCAGCCAAATCAGCCCTGGAGGGTAAACACTGGAGCAAGTTTCTTTGATTTTTGTTTTAACTCACTAAAGCAATAACAATGAAGTCACAAAGTGGACTCCAATGGCCGCTGATGATGTATTCAGGTTGTTAAGCAGAGTGTACTAAAAATGATTTAGCTTTAAAGCGGATGGTCAATATAGCCCCAAAGGTATATTGATTTCAAAAATCATGGCATATCCAAAAAAAACAATATAGCTCCATTCATTCTTCAGCAATGAGGTAAGGGATCTTGATTCACGCAGCAAATCTCTTTCATTCACCGAAACGGAGGGAATTTAGGGAAATATATACTGAGCAAATATAGACATTGTAAACCCACTCCTACACTAACAAAAGCGCCATGCCGTACTATTACTCATAACCCTCACTCCTCCACACTATTAGATACACACATGCGCATGCACTCCCCTACATGTACGATTCTGTCTGTTGGTGCCTGTGAGCTGACTCATTTACTTGCCTCTGTGCTCTGTGTTGTCTCATTATTTCTCCCTCTTGTATTTCCTCTTCACTTGCCTTTGTTCTCTCTGTAAGGGCCAATCGAACACTGTCATTGTGTTCCTCTGCTCTGCTCTTATTTATTTCTCTTGTTCATAACCACCCTCGCAGAATGAGCCAGCAGGCCTAGTAGTCGTGCTGATATTCCAGCCTTGTTCCCTTTAATCTTCTCATCTCAGAGTATGCCTTGCACTTTTTGTATCCCCTTTTCTTCTGTCTCTTGCTCTTTTTATCTCTCTCTCTCTTACTCTCTGCCCTTCAAACTTTCAGTGGTTGTATTTCATGCCTCTTAGTTCTATTTTTTGTCAATGCTTGACTCTTTAAATATTCAAGTGACACAGTGGGTGATGTGAAGATGTCCAATGGAGAGGCAGGAAGGAAATATTGAAAGAAGAAGTAATGTTTCTGAAAAAAAAAAGGGAACAGCCATGATAGGCTCTTTTTGTGACAGCATGCATGGCACACCAGCACGAAAAATAACCTTTTATTGCTTCTCTCTTATTTTCTCATATCATTACATTTCCCCTGGCTGCAAACCTGTTGTAATATCAAATCGATTTGCTCAGTAATGCGGTAAATGATGAGGTGTAATGTGAACGGCGATGTGATAATGTGCTGCGTTATTAGGCTGTATTGTACTGTGTTATTGCACAGAGCAGTGTGTGGTCTCTTGGAACACATTGCCCATACACTTGTCAATTAGTGGGCTGTGACGCTCATTTAAGTCTGTTTTTTGTTTGACAGTTCTGTACTTTGAGAGAAATACGTTTCTTGTTTTGTCATTGAGTTTACTCCTCAGTATTACATTATTGTTGTATTTTGTGCTCCTCTCAACAGATACCAGGTATAAACTTGTAGGGAACACTGTGCTCTACATCCCAATGGAGGCCCTGCAGCAGTGCCCAGAGGTGGCTGCCAGGGACAAAGAGCTCGTGCAGAGACTGGAGAGTAAGAGCCACTGAGGGACATGCGAGTGCTGGGGGGGCTTTTAAATATCTAGCGCAGTCTAGCTCAGTCTAATTTCTTTAGTAGTGTTAAATGTGTAAATGTGTGTTATTGGATTACACTATTGTATAGACGCCTAGGTCAAAGGGATGCTTTGAGACTACTACAGAAATGTTAAGGAACCAGTTTCAATTAAAAGTAAAGGTGAAAGGAGATTCAAATACAGAGTTGCATCAGTCTGCTTAATCCTAAAGAGAGCTGAAACGTATCTATATATATCTCTCTCTCTGCAATCTTGTAAACCTGTTAGTTATGCCAAAGATGCTATAATGCTCTGTCGGTGTGCACACTGTGTTTCCCAGCCCTGCTTTGCACATTTAAATCCTTCTAACAATTCTGATCCAACTAATCAGCTCTTTACAGAGTTGAAATTGATGTGTTAAAGCAGACAAAGCACTGCAGTGTGCAGGGCAGGGTGGCTTCAAGACCTGGAATACAGTCTAGACATGTTTGTGGTTTGCTCTTTGTCTGTTGCAGTGGTAATGATCCATTGGACGCGTCAGATAAAGGAAGTGCTGAATGCTCAGGAGACCGTAGAGATGGGGGACAGCTCTGGTCCTTTGGAGGAGATCGCTTTCTGGAGGAGTCGCTGTGCTGACCTCTCCGGCATCAGTCAGCAGCTCCAGAAAGCTGGAGTCTGTCACATTCAGGCCATACTGCAGCTCTCTAAGTCTTCTTATGTGCCTCCATTCTGCAAACTAGCCAAGCAGATCCAGGTACAGAAGAGAGAGTGTGTGTGTGTGTGTATGTGTGTGTATGTGTGTGTGTGTGTGTTAGAGAGGGAGAGAGGAAGCAGAGAAAGTGAGCAGGTCTATGCACAGGGGTAATGGTCTGAACAAGAACGTTCTCTCACTGTTGATGATTTATAGGCGGCTCCTGAACAACTTTTCCTCACTCCTCGGAAATGAGGCCATATCACATTCAAGCATTACTATGATGAGTTGGCAAGGCTGCTCATTTAAATTGGGAGACAGACCCTGTCCTGCAGCTCTGTCTGAATGCCTGATGTCACCCTTTCTTCTGAGACCTGTATTTCTGGTTTATATTGCAATAAATAGGGTTTAGTTTTGTCTTGGTTTGGTTTGGTTCTAGCTTAGTGCTAAAGAGCAGCCCCTTGCCGGACCCTAAGCCCTCAGCTTAATGCAGCGCTGACCCTCAGACCTCCAGCGATTGAAGGCCTCCGTTTTATGTACTCTCTGAAGGCCCTACAAAATCAATATTGTCAGACTGAAATAATGAGACATTTAGAGGTGATTGACCCTCCGTTCCACGTAATCGCCGCTCTTAATGTTAGAGCTGTAGGCAGAGAGTCAGCACTGTGTTGGATCACAGGCCTGTGACAACAGAGCTAAGCTGGGGGCTTGGAAAATACTCTTGTGAATGGTGGTCCTTACATGCCGCTCAATTTAAATTGACTATTGAACTGGGTTTAGTTGAGTTAAAGGCAAGAGACTAAATGAAGGAAATTTGGGTGTTCTTTTGAACAGTGTTAAGTGAACCACACTGAACTGAACTGAATGTGACATAGAATGGAATTGAATTAAGCTGGCTTAAGCTCATTTCAATCGAACAGAATGGAATCTAATCAAGCGACTACTGATGTTTTGTCTCCCTTTGCAGGATGGCTCACTGCAGGCCCAGTCTAACTTGTCTTTCCTGTCCCTGCTGAGGGAGCCATGTGAGGAGCTGGCTCAGCTCAAACCACACAAGATGGCACCCAAACTGGCCCACATCCTCAACCTTATTCGTATCATCTGGGTCAACTCTGTCTACTACAACACCCGAGAGAGACTCACTGTGCTCTTCCGCAAGGTACAGCTAGGCCCTCATTACTGGCCAAGCCTGACTTTCTGCCATAGCAATCTTATACGCACCTCAGGTCTCCTCAAAGCAAATGCAATCTCATAGTACTTTTCAACAAACCACCAGTCACTTCTGTTGGCTAATAGGATTGCGAGCACTCATCTTTTGTCGAAGTCTTCTCAGAACCACTCCCCTTTCTAAGGCTCTCTGTGGCCATCATCTCAGTTGCATCGTCTCCCAGGGAAACAGCACAAACCTGCACAGTCGACCAACGGCGGGCTGCCTGGTTGACCCCTCTCTCTCTGTTCTCCACACTTCAAAGTCTGCTGTGCTCCGGGGCTCTCATGTACCGATAAGCCATCAGCCGTAGCTGTGTAGCTCATGTAGCACGTGTGCTTTAGATCAGGGGTTGAGCGCCCTGCGTCTGTGCACTACAGGCTCCCAAACACCATTCGCCCACAGCCTTGCTCGCTTTTCATTTCCATCTCCAGCTCCTCAAGAGCGGAGGGAAAAACGTTTAACCTCTCATAATTACGCTCTGACCCTTCCTCTGCTGGAATCACACACTCTCCTCGCTGTCGCATTTCACCCCCCCCCCCCTTCATTTCTTTTCTCTCTTTCATTCTCTCCTCCTTTGATAATACATCAAGGCAAGTTGGTCTGCTACAAAAACATTTGGTCTAATTGTTTCCTGAGGGGCAATGGAGGGAACGCCTGCGTAAAGCCCACGTTGAGCCCGCAGACAGCCGCTGTTCAAAGGGCTTTATCATCCTGCCAGACCCGGCAATAAGTCCAGAGCCCTGTCTTTAGCCTGCCTTTTCTGGTCACACTGCAGTTTGATCAGTGAACTGACACAACCAACAGGTTGGAGATGGCCGATTCGAAACGATTACTTGAATGAATGCTACATGTCCACCCTGCAAAAAAATACAAAATATTATTCTTTCTTAACCATCAAGCATCACATTTATTTTGATAGAAAACCCAGTCATAAACCTATCCCTGGTTTTGTCCTCAGGGATTCTGGTCGCTGGGAAGTTTAGTGGTATGTGGGTTGTTGCAATGTCTCCCTTTATTTCTCGGTCCAATCTTTCCATCCATTTACAAAACTCTCATGAATCCCTGCCTCATTTTTCAATCATACCCTGTGTGACCATGATTTGCTCAGTCCACAAAGGTGATACTATTAACCCAGGCAGTAATATATTGCTTGGAAATTGAGGCTCGCCTACACCTAACTAGAGTGAAACAAAAACGTTCTTCTGAAAAGGCTGACAGATTTTCCCATTGAGCTCACTAAAACTCTTACAATGTATCTCAATTGTTCACGCCCACAGCTCAACCAACTCAGTTCTCTTTTTTCACAGTTTCGCTTGCTTCACTTACCTGATTTGAAGCTACTCTTGTCTGGTCCTCATTCTCAGGCTGCTTATGTGTTGAGAAAGTGTTCAGTTTTGTTTGAGATGATTCTGAATGTGTGTTGGGAGGTCAAGTGCGTTTAGGCTAGAAGCAGTCTTATTCCAATGTGCTTTGATTTCCATGAATTCCTGCTGGAAAATTGAATTTCTATTAGGCAAAATGAAAGATTCCAGTGACTGTTGTAAAGCCTCTCTGTAGCTTTTCCCCCCTGTTGTTATTCTTATAAAATAATAGCATGATTTTTCTCAGCGCTGTTCCACAGTGGCATTATGGCGCTCTACGTACAGAGTCGTCTGCCAGGCTCCATCGATGATCAGTGACCTGTATCTTCCTACCTGGTTCATAAACCTGGCCTGTGTTCACGAATTAAATTACCCTGACATTCTGATTTAGGACCGGTTTCCTACTCCCACATTCCACCCTTAATAACAAGAGAAACAGCGAATGTGGTGTTTGATTGGAGTAGAAGGGTAGTTTCTGTCAACACCCTTATACTCCACTGTGGTCTTAATATTTTCGTTGGCTCACTGCAGTTGCGTGTTAGCAGTGGTGTGTTTAATGGAAGTGAAATTGCCCTGGTTATTCCTGCGTCGCTCCAGCATGGTTTTAACTGATCTCTTATGGCTGAGAGCATGTCTCCCTGCAGTCACATAAAGTAATGTAGGAAAACTTTGTTACCCCAACAGGGGAAGATTATATTATGCTGTGTGCGCTAGAAATGAGAAAAAGATGAAGAGGATAAAATATGAAGGACGAAAGGGAAAGAGAGGTATAGTATAAGGCAGAATGTGCTCCAACGTAGTTATAGCTGATCATTTCTAATGAGAGGACATTTGATTCATTGCCTGTGTGTGTTTGTGCATTTGTGCGTGCGTGTGTGTGTGTGTGTGTGTGTGTGTGTGTGTGTGTGTGTGTGTGTGTTTGTGTTCATACGTACATATGCCACTTCCCCCTGTCACCCCCTGAGGGCTTCAGCATTTCTTTATTTCTTTTTGGTTTGTTTTTTGAGCTGTTGAAGCCAGTGTGGGGTTTAATATCATTTTCCAATCAGCCAGTGCCAGAGGGCAAGGACTTTTGACTCTGTTGTGGTGTTCTGCTTAATGCAGACGGGAGAGAAACAATCAAGCGCAAATACATACGGCCTTTAGTAATCATTTGTAATAATTGTTACCAGTATTCATGGGCTGATGTCCTCTTTGTTATTTTGTACGTAAAATGCAGGGCCGTACAAGCTGTCGCCTCCTCCCTCTGTCTGTGTCTCATCCCTGATATTCAGCACCATCTGTCGACTTTCTTAAAGCGCTCAGCCCGTCGTCTCTTTATCTACTACATACGTACCCCCCCACACCCCCCTCCCAAAAAACAAAGAAAATGATGGGGTGGTTTTCAGGCTTCTTAAGAGAAGGCGTGCTTCTTGACGCAGAGCTTGAAGATCTACAGAGGCTCAGGATAAGAGTCTGGTTATTCAAGAAGTTAGAAAGCTCTTGAGAGTAGGACTCAGGGACATATGTTGTCTTCATTTTTAGCATCCCTTTCTTCGTAAAAGGAGAAGAAATATTATTAACTCCTAAGCTGTTTAATGCCTTAGAACCCTCAACCTTTTGGTAAAATGAGAATTCCAAGTAATTTACATATCAATTAATTTTTTTTGTGGTTCTGAAATCAAGCTGTAGAACATATTATTCTCTTTCCTCAGCATGTGCTCGCTCACACGCACATGAGCACACGCACATGAGCACACACACACACACACACACACACACACACACACACACACTCACACACTCTCTCTCTCTCTTAGCCGAGGCGCCTCAGTGCAGTACTTGGTGTTTTCTCTGTCAGGATTAGCCCACTGATCAGAGAAATGAAAGTGAATCTGTCATTTCACATCCTCCACTTTATACATCATCTTTAATAATTATACCTCCTTCTTTCGTCTTCCTCCCTTTTGCTCTCTACTTTGGTTTTTTAAAACCCACCTGCATCTTTGGATGTCAGGGACAGCTGAGCGACGTTAGGCATTTAAACCTGAGGCTTTTATGAAAAGAAAGCCTGTGTGATTCATAGCAAACACCTGTGCTCTGGTGCAATCTACACCACAATATAAAGAGAGTT
This sequence comes from Bryconaethiops microstoma, assembly GCA_037577275.1. Classification (NCBI taxonomy): domain Eukaryota; kingdom Metazoa; phylum Chordata; class Actinopteri; order Characiformes; family Alestidae; genus Bryconaethiops; species Bryconaethiops microstoma. The sequence continues at coordinate 1,969,547 of JBBJLS010000011.1, forward strand.
TGTAAAATACTGGCATATGCCTGCCACATATGGACCATATAGACTGTGCTATTTTCTCTATATAGGGTATTACTAAAACCTGCCCATTTGAAGGTAAAGATGCATAGATAATCTGCATATCATTGCTGCACAAAAACAAATCTCAGAAATGGTAACTCTACAAAAGTAGTCATAAAGTCATTTTGGAGCATTTCTATTGATCTGTCCATCATGAAAGTCTCACAGGGGCTATTGTGTTCAAATGATGCAGAAAACAGAGACCTATGGTTTTCTTTAGGCAGTAACAATACACATGCAGTATATATGGAGAGCTATACATTTAATATCTACTGCACAACTATTAGGGGAGTAAAAATGCAGTGATGCATCATAATACATCACTCTGAAGGTGGTAATTTAACAGCATTGATCTTTTTGAAACAATTATTATGAAAGTTATTCATTTTCAGTGTTAGGAAAAAGAAGGAAATATATATCACACAGACACCACAAATTATCATTTCAAATATATCAGTATTTAATGGGTCCACTATTTGTCCACTATTGCCAATTTAAGTTTTCCATTCTTTCCCATTGTAAAACCAACCAGTCATTGCTGTGACATCCAAACAAAAGCTGTGCCCAAAAGTGTCACTGACATTATGTTACCACTGACAAACGTTCATACGAGCAGCTACCCCAACACATCTTAACTGTTTCCTTCTCTTGTGCATCTGAAATGGATAAAGGAGATACTTCTTAGGGGAAAACATTTCTCAGAAAGTGAAATGAACATAAAAAGAATACTGAAACTGGACATTTTAGGTGTGGCAAGTGTGGTCTCTGACATTTGTAAAGTAATGTGTCTATCTGTTTTTTGTAGATGAGTAATGAAATCATCCGGCTGTGCTGCAGAGAAATCTCTCTGGACAAGATCTTCCAGGGTTATGTGATCTCCAGCAAACAGAGCCTTAATGACTGCATCCAGTGCTGCCTGTCCTGGAAGGACCTCTACCTTCATACTTCCCAGCTACATCACAGGTAATATATACCACCTTAAGCTATATGACTCTACTGTCAAATGTCTAAGTATCTGTTCATTTCCAAGTTATAACATTTTTTGTATTCTTCAGCATATTGGACTATTGGCACAACAAAAAGCAGACATTCAGGGAACTTTAATTTGAAGGTATTGGCATCCAAATTGGAGGGACAGAATAGGGAGTACAACCTTTTCCATACATAGCTCCCAGATTTTTGGGGACTCAAAAGTAATTGGAGAGTTGACTGTCTAGATGTTTTATGGCTAGGTGTGTGTCGTTTCCTCATTATTTCTCATTCATGAAAGCAGATAAAAGGTCTCGAGTTCATTTCAAGTGTTTGTATTTGGAATCGGTTGTTCTTAACTCAGTATGAAGTCTATAAATATGTCAGTACCCGTGAAGCAGGCAATCATTAGACTGAAAAGTCAAAACAAACCCTTTAGAGAGATAGCTAAAACAAAAACAGCAAAATAAACTGTTTGGCACATTCTGTACAACAATGTACTGGTGAGCTCTGAAACACCAAAAGGCCCAGAAGACAACAGAAAACAACTGCGGTGGAGAATAGATGAATTCTCTCCCTAGGGAATGAAAACCCCTTCCAGTTTGCCAGATAAAGGGCAGCCCCTGGGAGGTAGATGTATCCGTGTCAAAGTCAACAATCAGGAGAAGACAAAGACAAAAACAACTTTTATCAGTATGATGAGAAGAGGAAAGTGTTGAGACAAACAGGAATTCCTCATTTTCCAAAGCATACCTCTTCATCTGTCAAGCATGGCGGAGGCAGGATTATACGGTGGTGCTTCAAAGTGGTGAACCCTTTTGAATTTTTGTATTTTTCTACATGAATATGACCTAAAACACCATCAGATTTTCAAACCTAAATCCTAAAGGTACCTAAAGAGAACCCAATGAAACATATTCTTCCATTGAGAAAAATGTTTCAATATTACATATATCTGACAGTGGCAGAAGTATGTGAACCTTTACTTTCAGTATCTGGTGTGACCTTCCTGTGCAGAATAACTGCTGCTAAACACTTTTTGATCCCACTACTTTGATCCCATCCATCCATAAAACATTTTTCCTATAGTTCTCTGACTTGTCCATGCCGTGTGATATTTCACAAGTGTAGATTTACAGCAATGCTCTTTTTTGAAAGCAGTGTCTCTTTCCTTGCACCCTTGTCATCCACACCATTATTCAGTGTTCTTCTGACAGTGGACCCATGAATATTAACATTAGCTGATGTTATTTAGATGTTACCCTGTATTTGAGACTTTGTGTACTATTACACACCTTGCTCTTGAAGTTAACCATCTTTTTTGTTAATCGCTTCTGGGATGGACAACAGTGGTCTTTAATTTTATCTTCTTGTACACAATCTCTCTGACTGATTTTAATTTGGTCCAAAGGCTTTTGAGACCTTGCCTCAGGTCCTCAGAAATCTCTTTCTTTTTTCCATGATACACTTCCAAAAACATGTGTTATAAAGATCAAACTTTGATGGTTCTCTGTTCTTAACTCACACCTGATTGTCATTTCATTAATTAAAAACACCTGATGATGGTTTTAGTCATATTTATGCAGAAATCTAGAAAAATCTAAAGGATTCACAAACTTCCAAACACCACTGTGTACTGGACATTTATACAGATCAGACACAACATTAAAACAAGTGAATGGAGCGGCATTGATTGTAGTTACAGTGGAACTTATCAAGGAGTGAGTTATATTAGGCAGCAAATGATCAGTCAGTTCTTGAGGTTGATGTGTTAGAAGTAGGAAAAATGGACAAGCGTAAGGATCTGAGCAACTTTGATAAGGGCCATATTGTGCTGGCTAGATGACTGGATCAGAACATCTCCAAAACATCAGGTCTTGTATGATTTTCCTGTTTAAAATAATTAGTACCTACCAAAAGTGGACCAAGGAAGAACGACCAGTGAACTCCGGCTCCCTGGCTCCTAACACTACATGGGCAGCATGGATGCTTATGGGGCCGAAGTATACAGCATTACTCGTCCTCAACGCACAGGCTCCAGACGGACATTCATATACAAAGTTTTATCGCATAGCTCGATCCCATCATTTTGGTCTTACGGACCTGGGACTTCTGCACCACGGTACCATAACAAACAACATGTGAACCCATCCAATCTCTGTCATCTCCCTCGAACCCGACAACCAATCACATTGCAACGGCACCTGAAACTGGCTCTGCTGAACACCTGCTCTCTCAATAACAAAAGCATCATTCTAAATGAATTCATCACAGACACCAACTTGGACTTCCTCTGCCTCACTGAGATCTGGCACAAACCCTTGGATTATTTTGAGCTTAACCAAAGCACTCCTGCTGGTTTCACCTACATCGATAAACCCCGCCTTGAAAAGCGTGGTGGTGGTACAGCAGCCATATACAGAAAGGACATAAAAACATCAACCATTTCAATCCCTATAGCAAATTCATTTGAACATCTTGCCTTCAAATTGTTCGGTCCAACCCCTTTGATTATTGCAGTTATCTATCACCCGCCCAAACCCCACCCCACATTCTTCACTGACTTCTCCGTTTTTCTGACCCAGCTTTGTGCCTCGTCGCCATCCGTTCTCCTCCGTGGTGATTTCAACTTCCATATTGACAATACAAACTGCAAATCCGCCATGGAATTCTTGGAACTACTTCAATGCTTCAACTTCACTCAGCATGTAAATTTCCCCACTCACAGCCATTATCATATACTGGACCTGGTCTGCATGACTGGACTCACTCTTCACCAACTCTTAAGCATCAATCCTCATATTTCAGATCATTTGGCAGTCATCATGGACATAACTATCCCCTCTCCATCTCCAAAACTAAGTCGCTCCATAACTTTCAGAAAATCTATGTTTTTATCTACTTTCTTAAATCTATTAACCAGCACATTGCAATCTTCTCCATCCGTCTGTATGGCCGTTCACATGATCTGTTTACATACTACAACGACTCACTCTCCTCCTGCCTTGACCAGCTTGCCCCTACCAGAACAAAAAACGTCAGTTTCACCCACTCAGCTCCCTGGTACACTTCTGAACAACATAAAATGAAATCCCATAAATGCCAACTTGAAAGACTATTTAAAAAAAGTCCTCACTGTTGCACGATCTAACTATTACTCACAACTTATACATTCTGGTTCCAACAACCCCAAGGCTCTCTTTTCCACCATAAACAAACTACTCAAACCCAAAACTACCACGTTTAACTTATTCTCTACTGACAAATGCTCAGACTTTCTGACATTTTTCAAACAAAAAATAGAAATCATTTACGACAGCCTGGCCTCAACACTAGCGCCCCACACCTCCTCTCCCCCTCTTTCCCCACCTCCTCTCATGTCTCAGCCCTTGTCTCAGTTCTCACCTGTCTCCCTCACAGAACTCACTGAAATCATCTCCAGCGCCAAAACCACTACTGACTCCTCCCTCAGTTCCGGCTCTGTCCCTTGTTCACTTAAACTCGCTGCTGTCACACCAATCCTCAAAAAACCTGGTCTCAATCCCGACAGCATGGCAAACTTCCAGCCCATTTCCAACCTCCCATTTCTGTCTAAAATCCTGTAGCACGCTGTCGCAACTCAAATAAAAGCCCACCTAAACTCTAACAACCTGTTTGAAACATTTCATTCAGGATTTCGCTCACATCACAGTACGGAAACTGCCCTTCTCAAAATCACCAACGACATTCTCCTCTCTTCTGACACCGGACATCTCAGCATTTTCATTCTCCTTGACATCACTGCAGCCTTTGACACTATTAACCACAACGTCCTCTTATCCCGCCTAGACTCGTCTCTCAATATCACTGGCTCTGCTCTTTCATGGCTAAAATCTTACCTTCTCAACAGACAACAGTTCATCCATCACAACAACTGCTTTGTCCCAAGGCATCCCCCAAGGCTCAGTGCTGGGGCCTCTTCTGTTTATCATTTACATCCTTCCTCTTGGAAACATCATTCGTCGCCACAACCTCCGCTTCCACTGTTATGCAGACGATGTTCAGATTTACATCACCACAAAATCTATTACCCCCCAAACCCACTCTACTCTCACCAACTACCTTGCAGAGATAAAAGCCTGGATGCAAGTCAACTTCCTTCAACTAAACTATAACAAGTCTGACATGATAATCATTGGACCCAAATCCCTCAATGAGCTCACACAAAACTTTCACCTTTCTCTTGATCACTCCAATCTCCTCACATCCAGAACCTCGGAGTCACTTTTAACAGCAACTTGTCCTTTGCAACCCACACTAACAACATCACCAAATCTGCTTTTTTCCATTTAAAAAACATAGCTCGTCTCCACCCAACACTTTCCTTCTCTACCGCTGGAACCTTAATTCATGCCTTCATCACATCCTAACTCGCAATAGCATGCTTTTACTCCAGATTGCTTAATAAATTACAATACATTCAGAATTCTACAGCATGGCTTCTCACTCACTCCCGACTGCGAGATTATATCACTCCCATCCTCCAAAACCTCCACTGGCTTCCCATCACATACAGTTCAAAATTCTCCTCCTCAACTTCAAAGCTCTCCATAACCAGACCCCCTCCTACCTTACGGAACTACTCTACCATCACACTCCTTCTCGTAACCTTCGCTCCGCAGATGCCAACCTTCTACAGCCACCTGTCAGGACAAAGCACTGAACCTGGGGTGCTCCCCACATTCTGTCCTCCCCACATTCTCTAAGCAATCTTCTACATTTTCTACATTTTTAGGTTCACATGTTCGTATGTTTGAAATTGCTTATCATATAAGTGAACGCAAATATTTTTTAATATTCGGTATAAACTGAGGTATTATAAACTAAGCACCAGAAGATATTACCTTACATTTTAATTTTATTCTCGATGCTATATACCCTTTCAGTTATTATAGGATTATCTTAAGGTCTGATTATCATCCTATACATATCTGACTTTTCATTTTTACAGCTTTCTATATACTATTTGAAACATGAAGTCGCACAGTATGACGCGCATCATATTAGAATCGTTCTACATGTATGTGCAAAAAATGATTCAGAGTGCTTGAATGGCAGTTTACTTTTAAGTTCTAATTGTGTAATCTATTTTCTGCACTCTGATTTTTTCTTTTAAACCATATGTCTCAGCAGCCTCTACTCTCATATGCTTCCCTTCTCTATTGTGCTCATGTCATTATGTAATGTTCTATTATATTCCATTCTACTGCTGCTAGCAGTTTATTACTGCAACCGCCACCATCACTAACACTACCCTGCTGGGCTTTTCCCCATATGTTAATGTTTCTCCATCCAGACTCTTAGTCAAGCCCATCACACATCTTTCTTCTCACAGCCCTGCTCTATATTCTGCTTCTCTTACTTAATCCACTATTATTTACTGCAGGCTGTACTCCATTCTCAGCTTTATGGTCCTTCCCTTTTCCTTCACTTAACCTCAACCCTGGCTTCAGCCACTCGGCACAATGCTCTACTCTCTAAGAATGGAACTGATACCACCTCACAGCGAAATCAGAGTGCCGAAGCTTGGCCGTGATTGCAACCTCCTGCCAAAAAGAACGGCACTTTGCAGTGCAATGACAGAGTATTTGCTTCAAAGCGATAGCGAGTGACTAGCAAATGACAGGGCCTTGCTGTCATAGCATCCATTTGAGAGGAACTCGTACTGCTTTCTTGCAGAGTTCTTTATTGCGTTTTGGTTTAGGCTGACATTTCTCTCCTTTGTGTGCTAAAGCTTTGCAATAATGTCTCGTCACTTTTGATATTGAATGTGCTGACAGCGTCTGCGAAAATTATGACATAGCTCTGGTGTCATGCTTTGAATGCTGAAAGATACTACATGCTGTATTTTTCATTTGAAAATATATGTAAAATATGTGTATGCCATACTGAATCATTAGTTCTGATACATGTGCGGCCTGTCGTAATTGGACAATATTATTGGACCATGTAGAAAGTCACAGCTCATTTCAGGGCTAGTGTGTAGAAAATTTACTTCTGTTCTTTTTCTCGCCTAGTTGTTTCTTCTTTTTACTGCATCATTAGTTCATGCAAAAAGTACTAACAAAAGGGCTAGAAGTGATAGTTGTAGTATTTGCATTCAGACTGTGTACTGTTGCTGTGTACAGTCTCTCAACAGGATGGCAGAAGAAATGTCAGTGTCAGTAAAGTGCCAATAACGTAGCCACCATACAGCTGTGTTTACATGTTGGTGGTGGATATTTCATTCTTTTCAGTGCATCCCCAACCCCAATTCTGAGACTGCAAGAAATTGTACTCATTCTCGTAAACTCAATTTTAGCATGTATTCAAATCACTTTGTAAATGGTGTCTAACACTGCCTGGCACCCAACCGAAACACCAGTTTTGCTCTGAGACGGAACATTATTTTTCCAAAACCAAAATTTGAACTCAATGAAAAGTAAAACCAATCCGAAAATCAGATTAAAATCAATCATTTTGTAGGTTGTTACGAAGCAAAAAACTATGAATGAAAGAGGTATACTTATGAATTATGATATACATATACTCTGCAGTGATCTTATCATTTTAGTCCCATTCTGATCAATTCGGATAAGCAATGTTGCCCCATACTGGGGGAAAAAGTGTTTTTTACCACTGCTACTGGTCGTATTTAATTTCTTAGCACGAGTATTAATTTTTAAAAGCTGCCTGAATCATTAAACTTGGTCTTAGTCCCTTTATATTGGGAGAGCATTAGCACAGCTACAGGCATAAAGCATTACTTTATATTCACAACATTATCAACTTTCAGTTTTCTGTGATTATTAACCATGTGTGAAGCTGTCATGTTATCCAATGGGAAGGAGGCATAGGCACGAATTTTCAAATTTGTTTTACTTCATTAAAGAACACAAAGAAGGCACGAGGGACAAAACACAAAGAAACATAAACTGTTTGTACCCAGCTCCTGTGTAAACAATACACAGAAGCTGGGTACAATTCTAACAGAAGACGGTGGACTGACCCTGGGTAGCAACGCAGGGGAAAACATATACAAACCATACACAGACGAGAACCAGTAAGGACATACAACCACTTAACACAAACACTTGACAGCTGTAACTGAATTACATGAAACTAGACACCATGTACACAGAAAATTTCATAACAAAATAGCAGAAAACGGGCGGCTTCTAGCGGCCGCTGAACAGGGACATCACAGAAGCAAATATTTGTTGTAGAAAATGCAAGCCACTAGAAACTCACTTGACCTCTGGTAATTTTATTGCTGTCCAGATATGAGAGTTTATAACTAAGGAGATGTGTGAAATTCTGGTCACAGGTTTCCACCCAGTTCCCAAATCCAAACAGGACAGTAGTCATGTCAGAGAGAAGGGTCTCTGATGGTTCAGCATAAGATGCAAACCACTTGTAAGCCACAATAAAAGAAAGCCCAGGTTACACTGTTAAAATTGCAAAAACATTTAGTAGAGTGTAGAGTTTTGGAAAAATGTCTTATGGACATATGAGATGGTAATTGGAGACAGAAGTGCATAACTAAAAACAGCTAGAGCAGCCATCTTGAAACCTCGATCTGTCTGTAATTTTGTTAATTTTGAATTTATTCTGTGCTTTTGTCCAGTCTCATAGCACCAGTGCAAAACAAAAGAAGGGCATTTCAGACACCGAACATACCACTTCTGACTGACTACATTTGGAGGAAGTGGGAAATTGTAATTTAATTTTGGAAATTTTATTTTAACTATTCCTTTAACTGCTCGTGTCCACCCAAATTGCTCAAAACTGAGTGGATGGCATTTCACCTTGCTGCAGGCAAAGACATACAACATACAAAACATACTACTAAAGCATGTATGGAGTTTTTCAGGGCTAAACAGTGAAATGCTTTGACTTGTCAAGATCGCTTGACCTGAGTGCCACTGTGCATGCGTTTCACTCTCCAAAGACAAGGTTGAAGGCCTGATCAGCAAGACCTGAGAATAACTGCATTAAAGGTCTTCAAGAGCATCACAATGAACCACTCTACACATAACAGTAAGTTGTAGACTTCAGGCACGTTGAAAAGAATTTCCAATCAATTTTTAAACAAGAGCATTTTAGTTATGATTGTGTGAATTATAGTTCCCTTAAATTGGGCTATGTGTTAAAGGGCAGTAATTCATACATTCATCTAAATACTTAAATTAAAAAAGACGTTTGGTACTTTAACTTCACTGAACTTTACCTGGAGTAGAGTCAAACAGCAGAAACTGTCACTGTCCAATAATTTACAGACTAGTTTAATTCACTTTTCACTTTTTGTATAGTCTTCAGGACTGTAAATGATATTTTCGAAACTCAGAAAACTCAGTGGGTGTAAATAATGTAACACCAAAGCTCTGATGTTAAAGAGGGCATTGTAGATAAACTTACCACCTCAGATTCCTTTACAACAGTGATGATAGGAACCACAGGTTCTGATCTCATTACAAATATAGCTATTCTATTTACTACCAGTGAATCTGCTTGTTTTTTAAGTTTTATTTTTAACATTGATAGTAGAAAAATAATGTTAAATCTGCCAAATAAGTTTTCTTCTTTAGCCTGTCACGCTTTACTATCAGTAAAGTGTGACTGTCATGCTTTACTTTTACTAAAAGTGGTGGCGACTTGTCCCCTTTGTCCCTAGCATACATTACACCTGTATGGCTAATAAAGAGCTGGCTTTGGCACAGACAGTGCGTCATAGAATATAGCTTAGAAGAGCTGATATTGTACACATATTTGTGTAAGGAAGCTGTCAGTATAACGTATAAAATAATGATGAATGTATTGAAATATAGGAGATAGTCTGTCCTGCTGTCCTACAATGAGAATTTAATTTGTCCTCCACACCAGCAGACATTGAGCTCCGTCCTACATATGCTGGGTGATGGATAGTGGACATTAAGTATCCTGAATTTGAGGAATAATGGACTGTCAGTTGCCTCAGCCACAGGTTAAAGTTTGGGTCTTAATTCAGAAAGAAGGGGCATATTCAGCCAGGCTGTCACTTGTTTGTCAGTAGGTTTGCAGATCTGGGGTCTAAGCTGATGTGAGGGAGGTTGTTGACTAGTGAGTCAGCAGCCTGCAAAATGGTGTTTAATTATAAAAGGGTCTGATTGCTGTTTCTGAGCCTGGATCTTCTGCCCCTCTTAGCAGCACACCAGCAGGCCTACAGCCTCAATCCTACATAGGGGCAACCAACCTCATCCACCCAATTAGAGCCAGTGCTTTGTTCCGCTCTAAAGCCCTGGAGAGGGCACAGCTAGGGCTGGGCTCGTGTTCTGACAGGTGTCTCTCTCTTTCAAGGCATTTCTTTGAAAACCTCCCTAGTTTCTGCTATTCTACTCTTCAAAGTTTGGAATGTGTGTCTTTCATGGTATGTAAAACTAGTTTTGCAGGCATATGTGTAAAATAAATTTCATATAATTCAGTAACTCTAAAACCAGTTTTCAATTCAACAATAACAATATCCATTACTTAACTTAACGAAATCCATTCTTTCTTTAAATCCTCACATTTACAAAATTCACATGATCCTCTTTCACTTGGTCAAATCTTTCAACCTGTTGCTTTTTGGGCCAAGTTGCTGCCTATTCTCTCAGTTTCTGTGCCAATCATTATGCACGGCTATAGTTTATAGTAATTTAATCTATAAGGATTAAAAGGCTATTATTGAATGTAACGACAATTAATAGTGATTTCAAACTTTTGTATGGTAGTGCATTTGTGACCACTCTGCCACCCATCATATACTTGTGTAATCTGTTGTTGTTTTTCGTGAAAATTTCGAGAGGGTTGTTTAAATCCTCTTGAAGAAATGCCGTCAGCCACACTTTTCTCCTAAACTGCTGTTGAAACTTTTATATATTTCTTATTCACTGGTTGAGGCAAGATAAAAGTGTGATTGTTTTTGATCAGCTACATGTAGCACTGAGTGTAATAGTGGGCTTCAAATTTAAACTTAATCAAAGCAGACATGCAAGGTTGCTTTTGCCCTGCTTTGCGATATATTGGCTGTGAAAGTGAGGTGCCTGGGTAAAGGTGACAGCTCTATAAATTGATAAAGCTCAGTATGTACAAGGCTAAGTACTGAGCAGAGAAACACCTTGTTCAGTTCTTTTTTAGATATGACACAGAGACTGTCACCCACAAACACACACAGTTCATATCTCAGTCTCACTGAGTTCAGTGGTAGGGCATTGTGTGCAAGGGGTGGGGTTGAATAGATGTGTGAAAGACCATGTTTTAGCTATTATGTGCTGGCTGTGGGTGGGTTGTATTTGCATCTAGGTGAGAATGTTTTTGTTTGTGGTAGAGAGTGTGCTTGAATGTCAGGTGGTTTTATCCTTAGATGAGCGTTGGTCACATTTCTTAGAATAAGTCTGTGTGTGTGTTTGTCCTTTTTACATTTACAGTGTGTGTGTGTGTGTGTGTGTGTGTGTGTGTGTGTGTGTGTGTGTGTGTGTTGTGTGTTCTGGGAAACACTGTGGGACCTGTTTTAATGTCTGATGCTGTTAACATCAGTGTGCCATTACCAGCACAAGCACAAAGAACAGAAAAATCCCGACAAATCAGCCACCACCTTCAGCTCTTAAAGCAATATAGCAGGTGCTGAGCGCCTAAGTGCAGAATCCCCTCCATAGAGCTCTGTGCAAAATGCATTAAGACAGAATATCGATCAAAGCAGGGCCCCAGTTAGATCAGCAGGGAGAGCCATGAATCAAAAGGTTGCATGTGTGTGTTTTTTCCTCCCTCAGTGTTTCACTGTGGTGGGAGTTTGTGGGCCTTGTGTGTAAGTAGAGATCAGTTTATTTGGTTTAGTCAACCCCCAGCGGGTCAGTCGATATGGGATGTGTGTCCGTGTGTCAGTTAGTCTGTCTGTGTATACGTCTGCAATTGTGTGTGTTTGTGTGTTCATGTATATGTGTGTGTGTGTGTGTATTCTTGACCATGGCATTCTGACACATGATTAATGGGGTCTTAGCTACAGCCTGCCCTCTATCCTCTGTCCTCTTGGTGGCCTCTCCATCGTTCTGTCTCTCTCTCCATCTTTCTTACCTCTTTTTTACTTTTCTCTCCTCTCTCACAGCTGTTTCACCTTTTTTTCCATTTGCTCTGCATTGGTTTGTCTTCTCACTCGTTACTTATGTCTAGTTCTATTCAGTCCTGCTCTCTTCCTCTATCTCTCTTTTATTCTTTTTCCACAAACATATTTCCCATTCTGTTCTGTCTTTCTCTCCCACTCTCTTTTCTCTCCCTCTTTCCTCTCTCTCTTTGACGTCTTACCTATTTCTTTTTTCGTTCTCTCCTTCTCTTTTTCTCTTTTACTCTCTCTCTTGTCTCTCTGACCCTTTCCCTGCTTTCTAAATCTGTTCTGTCTCTCTCCTTCTCTCTCCCTCTCTTTCTCTCCCTTTCTCTCTCTCCCTCTCTCTCTCTCTCTCTCTCTCTCTCTCCCTCTCACTCTCTCCCTTCCTCCCCCCCCCCCTCTCGCGCGTGCTTGCTCTCTCTCCTTTCTTGGTTGTATTTAATTATAGAGTCAATCTTGTCTGATTTCCCAGACAATGCCTTTGAAAGGTTGCTCCGTAAAGAGCATGGTAGGGCTCTGAAGAAGTCTTAATGAAGTTTAACCCCCTCCTCAGGCCCCTGGCTCTGCTTTAGCTAATGATGGACTGAAGCTGAATCTTTGGAGGATTGCTAAGGCAGTCATGACCTCATAAAATATCACTAATGGTTGTAATCATTGCCATGGTACCAGCCGCTCCCTTGCTTAGGGAATCCAGCTTAGAAGGAGACTTATGTGGATTGTGTTTGCATATTTTCTGTGTGTGTGTGTGTGTGTGTGTGTGTGTGGTTTGCATTATGTTTGTGTTTTTTAGAATATTTTTGTATAAAACACAAAGCTTTCGTAGTTACAGTTTGCACTACTTTTTCTGCTGTTTTGTGTTCCATTGGTTAGCAATCAGTTCATTTGTTGCAAGGATTTATCTGAAGTTGGAGGGGGGACACTTGGTGAGGGGGGACACTTTTTTTATTCAGTGTGCTTCCAGTGCATATATTCACTTTACCCACATAATGTATTTTAAATTTATAAACAAGGTTTTTTTTCCCCCAGTATTTATACTTATAAAATTTATAAATATTGAAAAGGAAAAATATTGATAAGTAAAAGTCGTTCCCCAAACTTTCAGTCAAAATACCTCAAGACCAGTTTCTAAAAAAAGGGAATGCTATAAAAAAATGTATGGGGGACTTTAAAGTCGCGAGTCCATCTGGGGGACTCTTTTAACCTTGGGCAACTAAAGATGGCTTGCCAAGAGGACCCCCCCCTCAAACTAATTGATACCTACTATAGCTGTAATTGCTGACAATAAAATTTCCTTAATTAGCTAATGTTATTAGTTTGGGGGGTTCTGAATATATTTTTCAATGATTTTAAATTGAATATTTAATATACATTTAATATATATTTATGTTTATGAATGCATCCTTTTTTGTTCATATTTTTTCCATGTACAAAGTCAGAAAACATTGTGTGTGTAAATGTAAAATGGATATATGCACTGGTGGTGTATTAAATAACAAGGTCTCTCTCTCACACTCTCTCTCCCCCACACCCTCTCTCTCTCGCTCACTGGCTCTCTCTCGAAGGTGAAATATTCTGCACCATGTTGGTCAGTATGGTAGATGGGATCTAAGCTTGCGTGTGAGTCATGGTAATCGAGTTTTATCATAGCTTGTGTGATGCTGTAACTCATTCAAAGGAACGCGACCTCGGAGCGGCAGAGGGCCGAATAGAATAAACACAAACATGGCTTATCGTCTGTAATCGCCAGCTCTGCCGAGACATGACATTCACCTACGTGTCCTCCCATGTGTTTGGACAGTGCATTCATCACTGGAGAGCTACAGCGGTACCTCCAGCCCTATTGGATCATCTCTGTCTCTCGTTTAACCTCCCGTTCAACCTTGCTCAACCTTTTTCTTTCTATCCCTCTTGTTTTTGTAGGTCTTTAGTTTAGGAGTCCACATTAATGCCATTATTCATTCCTGGAACATATCTCACTCTCAGTAGGGTTTCTCCACTCTGCTTGTGTTGTGTGGCAGACATGCCGTGGTGCATTGTTGCTCCTCTTGCAGGCGACTCAATAAGCTTGCCTTAATTAACTTGCAAATTGGGCGGATTTACACTTCCCTGTGTGCCAAAACAGTTTTTATTGGCCGTTTATCCCCCAAGTTAATGGTGCAGCCATCATGCTGACCACTATTTACAGCAGAAATAAAGTCTACTGTACAGCACTCAGCTGCTCAGACCGGTTCAGTAATGCAGGCTGTCTCATGATCAAAACAACAGGAGGAAAGAAGTATAGGGGTGAGATATAATGTGCATCCTGGGAGCTCTGCATTGCTAAATGATTCAGAAAGACTGATTACTGGTGCCTATCTAGCAGCAATCCGCTTTTGATGTGTTTTTGAAGCACATTCATTTATTTCTGTTTTTCAATTTCAGCCCTCACACTGTGGAATATTGTCTCTGCGTGGTAATCATATGCTGAAAATCTGAATTTTCGAGTAATCCTAGGCAACAGATTTTTTTTTTTCATTTAATAATACATTTTGCAATTTCGCTGATTTTTCTAAACACAGCTTGGCAGTTAAAGTAAACTGGAGCTGCCTTTTAAAGCATTAAGGTGACCCTCCCCCCCCATCCACCTGAAAACTAAAGTGTATGTATGTCTGTTGTTCCTTACACACACTGTTATAGACAAAACACATGAAAGGCGTAACAGCAAATCGCTGGCAAACGCATCATTCAAAATGATGAATGTTGTGCCGCATCCCGACATCAGCTTCTAATCAGAGTGTGTGCAGAAAATAAAGCTGTCTAAGCTTCAAAGAGATCTCTTTTGAACTGCGGTGTGAGAAAGAGAAATGGCCAGTTAGGGGCTTTAGTTCCATATGAGTACTCCTTTCTCACTTTACCCATAATCCTCTAACCCCCTGCCCTCCATGGAGGCCCCCAGAGACACATAACTGAAAGCCGCACTATTCGTCTACAGTAGGACATGTCCACCTTGCTGTCTGCCTTCCTGCCTCCCACAGACTAGAATTTTTTATTCCTCTCCCTGTCTCTCACTTTCTCTTTCTTTCTGTTTCAACATTGCTTAAGCTTTTTCTCTTGCAAGTCATTACTATTCATTTGAGTTGACTTCAGTTCAGTTCAGTCACATACTATTCACATTTTGCCAGCTTTGAAATAGGACAGATTAAATATGAGGTAGCTTTGCAGACATTCATGTGAAGAAGAACATCGCAGTACTGTTTAATATCACAGCCAGACACACACATGCAATCATTTATGACTCATAATAATAATATAGTGCAACATAAAAAAAACAGCATTCTTGGCAGCAGTGTCAGCAGGGCATCTCCCACAGACACTGTTCATTCTTCACTGACACATTGCACTTCAGTATCAACTTCAGCTGCCTTATAGCGACCATATATTCTGGTTTTATGGGGTAGCATAAACCCAGGCTAGACTATCAAAGCTGGTGGGGATTCTGATTTAAGATATTTGTCTTGCCACCACTGACCCACAATAATCAGCATACAGTGTTTTCACATATTTATTTCACTTTTTTGTTTATAGCAGAGCAGATATTATACTGCTGTGTGTTGGGGATTAGCAAATTAGTTTCAAAGTAAGCTGGCAGAGAAAATTGATTTTAAGGCTGATCTCTTGTTTTATTTATTCCTTCATTTGTTGGGCTTTTCTTTGTAGATTCTGTGGATCTGTAGGTCTTGTTTAGTTACGTGCACAGACTAACTAAAATACGTGCTATGTATTATACCCTAACAAAAAATATGCCTGTTCAGTAGGTGTGTAGCAATACGCATATTTTGGTATGTTTTTGATCTTGAGGTTTAGGTTTGATATATATACTGCTTAGATTGTTTTTCTCAGAAAAAAAACTCAAATTTGATTTAAAAGAATACAGCACATATATTTGTGCCTAATGAAATGCTGAACCAAAGCTATAAACAGTGACCAGAAGACTTGGAGGGATGCATCTGCAATGTTTTAAGTTTTGACAACAGTAGTTTTTTTCCGTTCTGTATTAAAACCGTGACACCTTACTGTTTTGCAGCTTTTGTTTTTTAATAAAAAGCTCTTTTAATATGTTCTCTGCCATTTCAGAGATCCTGGAGGGACTGGTTTTTGGTCCATGCTAGTCATAACACAATGAATGTTCTAGCACCCAGAGCGTGCTTTCCTGAGACCAGCCTTTCTTTTGGAATATCGTAATCCTGGTTTTGGCAAAATTTGGGAAATGCTTTCCTTGTCTTTTTTGTTCCTTTTTTTTATGTATTCTACCTCTCTCACCCATGTGTGTGGCCCAAGCCTCCTATTGTCTTGCGAAACAGGTGTGCTAAATGCCCTGCTCTCTTTCTCCCTCACTCTCTCACCCCCTCGGCAGAGCCCGGCTAAAGGTGTTTGTCTCCTCTGTGGTGAGGATTACCTTTCCATCAGGGAAAGAATGAAGTGTGAAAAGCAATCTGAGAAACGCCAGCCTGGCTGATATAGAACTTTGGTGGATGCAATTATGCCAATGACAGATCGTTTTTGACCTTATCCTTCACTGCTGTGCATGGGAGTTTGCTGTTGCCGTTGTTGTGTTTTTCTAGTGTGTATAGTTAAAACCCTGCCATGCGAGAAGCATGGCAGACTTTACCTGTTTTTTCCTACAGTTGCTTACTCAGGTGTCACAGTGATGTTCAAAACTCCTCCCCATCCTGTTACTCCTCATTCTCTTTTCTTTGCTTTTGAAGGCATTCTTCCGTAGGCTGGGTTCTTGACCACACCATCATCTTCGCTTGGGTGGATGCCTTTATGCAGAGATGTAAAGATCTGCTGGAGGTGAGCAAATATGAAATGTACCCACACACTTACTGGCCCCTTTTTCACAGAGACACACGAAGCAAAGCTAAGGTCACATATAAACAAGAGACATGAGTTATGTTTCAAATTTCTATTTCAAAGTCTAATATGATCTTTGCTTTTAATATTCATATGCCTGTCTCCACACCCAGAACCTTTCAGTTTTTAAGTCTTCTTAAAAGACAGCATTTTGATTGACGGCTTCCTACATAGCATTGAATAATGTATTTATAAACCAATACTTTGAACCAATTAATTTGCAATGATGTTATGAAGCATTGCTTCCATGTAATAACCTGCAAAGCACAGGTCTAGTTAAGAACATCATATATCAGTTCTGTGGACAAATTGGATGCCTTTGAACATGCAAATTTGTTTCATGAACAATTCATCCAATAGAAATGCCTTGTAAATTCCATTACTTGCAAATAACACTTCATAACAGTGTAATGAACGGAACAAATGTCTGTCACCTCTTATGTCATTTACATCTTATTTCCTCTTACATCTTATCTAATTAATGGCTTGACCTCTTAATAAGTACTGCTTTATAAATGTCATTCAGTGTTTGTCTGTGTGTTGTGAAGTTGAAGTGCTTCTCATGTGGCGTTTCTCAAAGGTTAATTACATTGACTTAATGTTACACACTTTAGTGGTTATGAAAAAGTAAAATGTATACATGACTGCAGAACAAGTCTTGCAAGCAAATATTAAAGTGTCTTTATTTCTGTACACTTGATGTAGTGAATGGCTGAACAAAGTCAATACGAACTGACAAATCACTGCAGTGGCCATCAGCCTCAGTTTAACAACAGCTTGTGCTGTACTGTGCAGTGTGAGTTACAGCTTCATCCATGTCACATGTAAAAACCAAAACTAATTGTGATGACTCAACAACAGAATGCTCCCATCTGATCAGTGGATAACATGTATGCAAATGCACCAGCCCTGTTAGTTCATTAGGCTGATAAATGACAGAAGCCACAAGCAATTATGAAGAAAGTAGCACAGCAGTGCTCTACATGTGAAACAGACTGTTTACCTAACTACACATACAAATACACTCTCACATGCCATGGAATATTTCCCTTTCATACATATGGTTTAAAAGTCGGTCATTATAGTACAGTTATCTGTTTTATTGTATAGAATATTGTTATAGTTTGATTATTTAATTTCAGTACAACCTCTTCACTTTTAGGCTATGTATTTTCAACATATGCTATAAGAAATGCAACAAAATTGGAGATGACACTGCCGTCATAATACTGTCGATCACTATAAATATGATGAATAAAGACAATCTGTTGCCTTGTCATTTTTAAGTTATTAAATCAGAAGTCAAATATTTGGTGAACATGTTTAGAGTCATTTAGAAGTATATATTTTAAATGTGTAATAAATAATTCTGAAAGGTAAAATAAATTTTTTCAGTTGATGCAAGCTGATTTATGTCACTAGCGTCAAAATAACCAGAATTGCCCTTTAAGGGGATTTTACCGGTCCAGTAAAAAGCTGATCAGAGATTTACCACAACCGATTGTTTTTCACTATAGCATTACAGGCTGAAGTGGTATTCGCAAACACAAAATCCTGAACACAGTCTAAGTCAAAAATAAATACCTGTAAAATGGTAAGGCCACATATAAACAGGTTAGGCATTCCTCAGCAGTTTGGATGCTCGACCAGACCAGCATCTTCTTTTTAGTGGGCGCCTTTATGCAGAGATATAAAGAACTGCAAGAGGTGAGAAAAGCAAATATACTGTATAATGTAGCACATGTACTGACACCTTTCCCAAAGATACCCAAAACTAATATAAATAAGAGATATGGCTCATACTTTATAAAAATTTCAATTTCCTGAGTCAAATCCTATTATGGTCCATTTCATATCTGTAGGCCTGTGTTCAGATCTATGGGAGCCCTTAGGTTTTCTTGTATGCTTGGACTTCTTTTAAAGTGTTTGAGGTGTTCTAAACACACTTTGTTTGAAGACATAAGGGCATCATACATGCAACATATTTATAAATCAGTCTTTTAGTACAGCTTGTATTTGTAATAACAAGATAATATAAGATGTTTTAAAAGGTAATTGGCATTGTGTTGACTCTTAAGCCCTTAAACTAAAGTAACAAACATTTATTAAATTGAATCATTCCTTCCAAAATAAATATCTGTAAAATACGTCTGTAAAATTTATCTGTAAAATTTATCTTTAGTCTGCACATGTTATAAAACGTTGTATATATATATATATATATATATATAGCTCAGTACTTAGTCCTTTCTTTTAGTATGATATCCTTGTATCTTCCTCAGCTCTTTTGATCTCTTCTCATGTGCCACACTACTTATCTCAGATATTGCCTCTTGCATTCTTGACATAAACCTCTGCTTTTCCTTCTGTCTCTCCTTCTCTCTGTCTTTTTCTCTCATTCTCTCCCTTGCTCAGGTGTGCGAGTGTCAGCAGCAGTTTGCCCGTCGTAAGGAAGGCGAGCAGATGCCGATGCCATGCTTTGCAGGGCGGCAGGGGGCGGAGGTCACCAGGAAGCTGCTGGAGATTGAGGCCAAGTTCGACAAGAGCCTACAGGTTCTGCACTCAGTGCGCAAGGGCATTCTAGATGTCAAAAACACCTCCTGGCATGACGACTACAACAGGTAGGATGTGTATATGTGAGCGTGCTAAGTGTTTGAATTACATTGTTTGTCTGGATTCGTGGTTCCTTGTATCTGAGCTGTGTATTCAGCTATGTCTGGCCTCGCTGTTGGCCTTTTAATGCCTCTTCCCTTATCTGGTTTTATTACTTTAAATCTACATGATGGTTTGCATATCTATTATAAGGATGCATATATTTGCCCATTAACATGCATGTTCCATTTAAATGTGTGACCAACTGGCAGTAGATCACCATCCTTACTTGTGTGTGGGTAGGATAGTTAATATGTGTCTGGATGACTGGTTGTGCGGTGCAGGGCAGAGCAGCATTGCTCCCTGAGGGCCTGGCTTGCCCTGTTTGTCATTCAGAACTGTTTGTGACAGCAGGCAATTTGGCTGCTCATCTGAATACGATCATGAGCAACGGACAGAGCGGGTAGATGCAGGTGCATATGTATGTAGGGGTGTGTGCTTGTGTGTGTGAGGGCCTGGATTGGCCGGTGGCCTCCAGAGACCGGTGCCCATGGTGCTGTCGGACATCGGAAAAGTGACCGGAGTGTGTTTGTGTGTGATGGACAAGATGATGGATTGGGGTCGAGGGAGGTCGTAGGGTTGGGATGTTGTTGCCAAGACAAACAGCTGTGCTTGTGTCTGGGGCAGGTGTTCCGTGGTGCAGCGGCATATTGAGAGCAGCCAGATCAATACCAGAATGAATTTATGTCTGTGTGTGTATGTGTGGGATGTTTGTTTCTGGTCTTTGTACGCTTTGAATAGAAGTTAGAGATTGTAGTACAAGCTGTCAAGCTCTACCCATTTCAGCTTCTTTTCTTTACACTATCTTTGGTGTATTGTGTATATATATGTGTTGTGAAACTGTTTTGAATCTCACTTTAAATGGATGACACAGATTGTTTTCTTTTTTCCAGAAGATTCACATGCTTTGTTTTCTTCTTGTTTTTTGGTTTCTTTCACCTCATGTAGACTCCATGACCTCCTTATTTGTCTGTGTATGTGTGTGTCTTTGTCTCTCTGCGTCTGTGTGTGTGTGTGTTTGTGCGTGTGTGTGTGTGTGTAAAGGTTCCGGGCAGGAGTGAAAGACCTTGAGGTGATGATGCAGAATTTGATCACCGCAGCTTTCGAAACGGTCAATTCGGTGGAGGAAGGGGTCCAGCTGCTCGATGTCTTCCAGCACCTGTCGGCTCGGGAGGTCTTTTCTTTCCCTTTTTTTCATACACACACACACACACAATCCTTTATTTCCAATACCTTTCACTTAAGGAAGCTTAAGTTTGTGGTATTTTGATAGAGAGAAGTATTGACCCAAGAGACCACACAGCAACTCTTGCTCTCTGATTTTCCTCAGCTTAGCTCTTATTCTCCCAGCCTATTTCAGGCTATAGAGAATTCAGAGCAGGTGTTACTGCCCCATGTACACTCACACTCGCGCACACACACTGTTAGAATGCTGGGCTCTTTGTTATCTTCAACATACGTCATTAAGATCAGTTTACCCCAGCCTAAGGTAATTATCGTGGTTTAACTTGCTCTCCATTTTCTTGTTTCTTTTCTATCCTTCTACTATTATCTTGCTCCCCTTTGTGTTTTTGTTTTTTCTCCGTGTCTGTCTACCTATCTGTCTCTCTCTCTGTCCCTCTCTCTCTCTCTCTCTCTCTCTCTCTCTCTCTCTTTCATAGGCTATTAAGCGGACCATAGACAGAAAGACAGTGGACGTCTACACTCTGTTTAGCAAGGAGATGTTTTTGGTGAATAAGGAGCTGAGCCGGAAGGCATTTAATACACCTGCACACATGCCCCAAACCGCAGGCCAGGCTCACTGGGCCCGAGCCCTGCGTCGTCGCATAGAAAGACCAATGGAGGTATGTTTATGTGTGTGTGCTAGTCTTTATGTCAGCACTTGGGGGAAACACCTGTCTTTTCAAAAAGTATTTAATACAAATGAACATTTTTGTTGATGTACTGTAAGTATTGATGTACTGTATACTGTAAGTGTTGACAGTACTACCGTAATGGGAATAATGCCAAACCTCAGTCACATTATGCCCTATTGTAATGTTAACTCTCATTACCTCAGCCCTTGTTTGAGCTGTTTAATCCAGGGCAATAAAAACAAAATTCAAATAACTGGTTACGCAACCCCCACTATTCACACCAAGGAGGGTACCTTAATGAATATGTCCCGCAATAAACTTTTGTAAGGTAGTGTTTTGATTCTTTGTGGTTACAGTGTTGGTCAAGAATTACAAAGTGTGGTGCCACTCTTGGAAGCAGCCAAATCTGAGTGATTTAAAAAGGAGGAATGGCTGCAGGTGGATCAATCAGTCGTAGGCCCGGTGGACATCTGAAGTTTATGACCTTTATTTCAATCCTAAATGTCAGCTCTTTGAAGCAGTGTGTCCTTATACTGTATAAGCCTTCGGTATAGGCAATAAGGAAACAACAGGAGCTTATTAGTAGGGCTGTACCTAGCATGTACGCAGACTCCATCAGCCGGGCTCTGTAGGGCTTTAGGTACAAATGAATTCGATTACTGCCTATCCCCTCCATTGGTCTGAGACAAGCCAGTGTCACTGTGCAGCTTAACTGTGCTGAAAGGTCCTATGAGGTGTGAGCTGCTGGGCTCAGCAGGGTCCAGGGCCAGGCTGTTGGGGGAGAGGTAGAGGGCAGTGGTGGCAGCCCTGAAGTTGGAGCCCAGCCAGACTCTTTTCAGCCTCACAGGCCCTAATGCTATTAAACCCAGCTGCTCCACTACATCTCCCCATCCAACACATGGAGCCCTTCTACTTCTGTTTTCTTTTTCTTTGTCTATTTTTCCTTTTTTCTTTCTCATTCTTTTTCTTTCTTTGTCTCCGTTTCTCCTTCACTTTCTTTCTTCTTCTCTCTCTTAACCTCTTTCTCTGTCTCTCTCTCTCTCTCTCTCTCTCTCTCGCTTCTCTTTTTTTCTTTTTCTCTCACTTTTCTCCTTTTCTTTTATCTTTTGATGTTTCTCTCTTTTCTCTCTTTCTTTTTTTTCCTCTTTTACTCTATTTGTTTCTCCCTCTTTTCTCTCTCTCTGGTTGTCTTTTTCCTATACTCACTCCGTCTGTTGTTTTCTCTCTTTTTTCTCTTTTACCCCCCCCTTCCCTCTTGCCCATTTCATTCAGCCTCTCGCTGTGTCCTTCTCCCTGCCCCCCACATCCCTGCCTCTCCGCTGTGTTTAAATTCAGTTTTCCGCCTTCATTAAGAACACAATTAAGACCAGGAGAGAGCCTTAATTGTATGCAGATTTGATTTGCTTGCATTTTCTGCACAATACAGACACACAAAAAAAACTTCTTTCGAAACAAACTAGAGGCAGGATCCAAAGCTTAATGTCAGCCGTATGAGAAGCCCAGCCTGGGGAATTTCTGAGCCTCGTGCAGTTTAGAAGCTTACTTTATGTGTTTGGGTGAGGTGAAGTGGAGTGTATATTTTGTTGGGTGAGCATTTATAGACTGATGAGCCATAACATTAAGAACACCTGCCTAATACTGTGTATGTTCCCCTTGTGCTGCCAAAACAGCTCTGACCCACTGAGGCATGGACTTCACAAGACCTCTAAGGGGGGCTTATTTGGCAACAAGATGTTAGCAACACATCCTTTAAGTCCTCGAAGCTGCAAGAGGAGATCTTTGTGGATCTGGAGAATTTGGAGACCAAATCAGCACATTCCTCAAGCCATCCCTGAACAGTATTTACAGTGTTGCTAGTCACATTATTCTGCTGAAAGATGTCACTTCCAATAGGGAATACTGTTTCTATTAAAAGATGTACTTGGTCTGCAACAATGTTTAGATAGGTGCTGTGTGTCAAAGTAGCATTCACATAAGCGCTGGAGTCAAAGGCTTTCCAGCTTCACTCTGCCTCCACTAGCTTGCCTTCTTCCCATAGTGAGCCCTGGTTCCATCTTTTCCCCAAGTAAAGATACACTAGCACATGCATCCAGCCATTCATATGACGTAAAAGAAAACAGAATTTATCAGACCAGGCCATCTTGTCCCATTGTTTCATGATCCAGCTCTGATGCTCACATTCTCATCATAGTAGCTTTTAGCTATGGGTATAGGTATTCTGACTGGTCTGCAGCTGTGCAGCCCCATATGCAGCAAGGTGTGATGTGCTGTGTGTTCTGACACCTTTTTGTCATTGCAAGCATGACCTTGCAATGACAAAAAGGGGTTGCTTTTGCTTGCCATGTGTGTCATTGAGCCTTGGGTGCTATTTCACTGATTGTCCTGCTTTGGGCCACTTTTGGTAGGTACTAACCACTTCATACATTGAATGCCGTGCAAGACCTGCCGTTTTTGGAAATGTTCTGACACTGCTGACTAGCCATCACAATTTGGTCCTTGTCAAAGTCCCTCAGGTCCTAATGCTTGCCCATTTTTCCTGCTTCTGACACATTAATCTCAAGTGCCTTTCATCCTACCCCTTGACAGATGCCATTGTTGTGAAATAATCATTGTTATTTATTTCCCCTGTCAGTGGTTTCAATGTTCGATGTATGTGTGAGTGTCTAATGTGTTTTATTCAACTGTGTTATGGTGTGTTTTAGATTTTGTGTTTGTGGCCTTGGATGTCATTGTTTCACTGAGTTTCCTGTCCAAATATTGTTTGATTCAATACATGGTATACTCTCATTCTCGTTAGTGTTTGTGTATGTATGTAAATAGCAATGTATTTATGCGATTATATGCGTGTTTATGAGACCCTATCTTCTGATACACAGAACATACAGCAAGTGTGGTTGTGTCTGTGTGTGTTCAGGTTCTGCAGCGTGCCTACTTCATTTCTAAGACTGGTAGTGGTGAGGAGGTGCATGCGGCTCATGGGCAGTTGGTGCAGACTCTGGACGAGCTGGTCAGGAGGATGTTCAGTGAGTGGAGCCAGAACCTTGACCGCCAGTGCCTAAAAAAGCTCGACCAGCCTCTCATGGTGCGATGCAAAGAAAAAACAGGCATGCTGGACGTCAACTTTGACAAGTATGTGCCTCCACACACGTGTAGACATATGCTCAGACGGAGACTGCCTCCGTCATGTCTATATAGCTGGAAGCAGTTAGAGCTTGCATATAAAAAGCCAAATTCCTCTTAGGTTCAGCTGTTCTGAACAATGACAATTTTGTTTCAGGTTTTGGGGATTAATTAGGTGGTTATGGCTTTAGACATCACCTGCGGTTCATGTTACATTCACTTAACTCTTGCACAAACACTCACTCACTAACCTAAACACACATGTATTGGGTCCTGGTTCGTTTAAATGAGCCTGACGTGTTTGTGTTGATTATGTAGGAGCCTGCTGAAGATGTTTAATGAAATTCATTACTGGGAGCAGCTGTTTGAGATCCCTCACTATGTATCTGAGGTTTATCAGCGCAGAGAGGACCTGCGCACCATGAGGGAGAGCGTCCTGCTGGTGGTTAGAGACTACAACAGGTCGGCACAACTCATACACACAGACACACAGCACTCACACTTACATTTGCATTGCATCTCCTTATAGGACACTCCAGTCAGGGCAGGCCTATTACCATGAGCTATGGTAATGTCTATGCACGTCCAACCTTTATGATTAACCTCATTAATTGTCACAAGACCCACTAACTCTCAAAGTAACAGTACCATAATAACCCTGAGCATGTCAAAGTAATAATATAAAAATTGTAAATATATTTCATAATGTGTAAAGTTCGTAATAAACATTATAGTAATTATGGTGAGCAGTAAGCAGTGTTATCATGATTGTGATAAATCATGTTCACAGTATGCTCGTTTGAGTACTTCCATAATAATTACCAAGTCTTTTTTTTTCTTGCTGTCCTTTAAAAATGATTTATTTTTAAAAATTATTTATTTTTGAAATGTATATAATGCATTCAAAATTTTCATAGCCTTTTTAAATGCAGCGATACTGTTTTGCTGGTGCATTTGGTTCATTTACAATACTGACTATACGATTAATTTATATTTCATGTTGAGATTTAAAAAACTGCTGAAGTCTTAATAGAGACAGAACAAATATAAGGTTATGAAATTGTCTTATTTTTTTACTATTATGACTGTTACATTCTAAAATTATTCTTAAAGGCTGGGTTGAAAAGAGTAACCAGGTACATTAAACAGCTTCAGTGCACTCTACAAAACAAAAAAAATCTACAGTGGTCATCTGATCTTAAACTGGACCTTGATGAAGGGTTTAGTCTAGTCATGTTAGAACTGATAACAAACTCAAACAAAATCACAAAAAATGGAAAGAAAATGAAAAGAGAAAGAGGTAGTGGAGCTAAACAGAAAAATCAAGCTATGGCATGTCATACAGAAACTGCATGTTGAAATGTACATCAGTGTTAATTTATTATATGCCCCATTTCTGATTCTGTATGCACAGGAAATTATATTATTTTGAATTAAATAAAGAAACAACAAAATAATGTTATTAATATTTTTATTTTAATATAGTTTTGAACTGCAGCAACCTGTATAATGTGCATTATGAAAACATCTTCCAGTATCATGTTGGCATATTTCTGCTATGTAGCCCACCCTTAATGGTGATCTTGTAATGCAGAAGTAACATAACAGAATGGAAAATGATCACATTGATTGTCAAGTTATAAAGAGAAACCATTAGGACATCAGTAAAAATCTGTCAAGTAATTAGTCTACATATAAAATACACAAGCATGTATCTATTCTGGCTCCTTTTTAGATGTGTAGAGTGCCTCAAGGTGACCATAGGACAGTGTTAAATACTTTATAATGGCTTGCAACCAGGCAAATACCCACAAGCTGTATATCAAAAGGGATGACCTGTAGTCCTTTTCTCTCAGCCAACGAGACCAAAAGCACAATGTATTGCAGAGACCCGAATCATAGAGTCCCAATCATGTGTCCCAATCAGGGAACGTAAGCCCTTGATTTAAAGGAAACTACACTTTACATACAATAAGGTGCTTACTTCTACTATATTCAGTTACTGCACATATCTTCACCCTTAAACAGGTTTATTTGTAATTTGTATTCGCTGTGCCAAAAAGGTACTGAGTGTTTTCACTACATGCAATTAGGTTCTACAAAGTTTTGTAAGCTGTACACAAACATTCGCTCCCACATGAAATTAAATGGTCTTGCATACTCACAAACTCGTCCTCTGGGATAAAACAATCCACACTCATTTCCAGACCCACTCAGGAGTGTATAATGACATCCTACCTTGCTCACATAAGCTTTTCAGCACACACACACACACACACACACACACACACACACACGTGCACACACACGTACACTCGTGCACACACACACACACACACACACACACACACACACACACACACATAGCCACTTCAGACTCAAGTACCCATTGTAGTGTTTAGAGAGACCCAGTGAATCATCAGCACCAGTATTGTCACCGCATTTAATGCATTGTAGAGATGCCAGCTGGAAGTAAACACTTAAACCCAACAAAAAGCCAAACAAGCATTTCCGCTTGCACTGCATTCTCTCAAAAATACATTCAGCAGAGCCTATTAACCAAACAATAAATCTCTGTTGCGCTCATGTGTATGAAATGGTAGACGATACTTTTATAAATGCATTAAAAGTAACCTTGCTGCTGAAGTTCAGAAACCAGTAAATGGAAATCGTCAATATGCTTTAATAACATGCAAAACATTTCCATGTTGTTTCAGAATCATCACAGCCCTTTCTGCTGATGCACTGGGCCTGTTTCAGGAGCGGATACGCTTCCTAGATAAGAAGATCCAGCCGGGCTTGTCCAAATTGCTGTGGTCCTCAAAAGGAGCGTCCAGCTTCTTCATCAGCGAGTGCAGACTGCATGCCAGCAAGGTCAGCCTCCAATAACCATTTATAAACACAAAGTGTTTCCTCACAGACAAAAAGAAGCATAAATGGATTCTAGAACAGTTCACAGTGTCAGTATAGATCAAGCTGGTTGCGAAATCAAGTTCACGTCAATGTCAGACATCAGTGGAAGCCAAAATCAAGAACTGGAAACAGCTTTAGCTCTGCCATGTGGATAGAAGGACGATAGTAGTGATTCCACATATTTGAGTTGAGAATACAGTGGAAAAGAGGCTTGGAAAACAACATGGTCACACACAGACACACTTACCTTAACAGTCTTTTGGTCACGTAATTAAGCTTGTTTTTTTCAGCCCACCTAGTTTAGCTTAACATATTCCTACTTACTAGTGTAGTATTTTAAATTGAAAAATAACCATTATGTAGTCTATTTAAAGTCCAACGTACATGCATTGTTTTAAATGGGACTTTTGTCAACGTTTTGTAGAACAGATCCCATGACAAGGTGGATTTGTGGGCAAAGCATGGATAGGCCACTTAAATCTCAGTTTGTTTCAGTGCCTCTGTGGTAAACCAGTGCTGAGAGGAGAAGAAAACAGCAAGTTTCAGTGGAATTAGTAGTCATATTTGTGGGCTAGTGGCAAAACTAAAATTTAAAGTGAGCTTCTAAAAAGGAGTTTTGTAAGTACTATTACAAAAGTGCGCAGTATTTTTAAAATATAGGTGCATTTGCAACGACTGAATTCCTTTAACGTGCACAGAAGCCTCAAAGACTTCATTCAAAACACTGTGGATTTGGATATAAATATGTATCAGAATAAAATGATGTCTACAGTTTTCATACATTCATACAAAAGACTGTGAGCAGAGCATTTACCCTTCCTGAAGTTTGAAAATGTCAGGTACTTCTGACAAACTGTTGTGTAGGAGGCAGACACAGAAACAAACAGATGGATGTCAACTCTTTTTTTTATAAGTGAGAATGGATTTAGTGGAAAGAGAAGTAGTTCAGTTAGGTAAGGTAAAGTGTTTTCCAACCTGTGAGTTCTTTCAAACGCATCAGTAGACTGTCATTATTTATACTGTGTTTTTTCTTTTCTGAAATTTATGTAATAAATACGGAAGTGTAGAGTTAGAAAAATGGCTTTCAAAAAATGTAATGGTGTCTACTCTGATAAGCCATAACATTAAAACCACTTACAGGTGGACGAATGGGTACTTGTGTATCGCTGGAGAGGAGAGGGTACAAGGATACACGGTCCTGGCATTGATACATTGACCTGTCTAAACATTGTTGCGGACCAAGTAACACCCATTTATGGCCACAGTATTCCCTATTGGCGGTGGCCTGTTTCAGCAGGATAATGAGGATAATGTCTCATCAGGTGGTTGTTTTCATAGCATGAGGGTGACCTACACAATATTAGTCAACTAAGTTGATTGTCATTTTAGTCATATACACAGTACACAGTGAAACGAAACAACACTCCTCCAGAACCAAGGAGCAACACAGAAACGCCACAAGGCTACGTAAATGCAGACAGGAAAGTACAAAGTATTTTTAAAGTATAAAGACAACAGGAGAGAGAGTGCAAGAAAACATCAGCAATAAAACAGCAAGACAAGACAACATTAAGTGCAGTCAACATTTGAATGAATACAATATTATGACAGATACTGTATTCTAGCGCAAAGTCTTTAGGTGTGCAAAAATGCAGAACAGATATAGACAGCAATAAATAATAATTGTGTGAATATTAGCAGCAGCCGTACAGAGAATGTGCAGTATATAATGAGTAGTGTTCACAGTGGCAGTTGTAAGTTGTTTGTTTCCTGAGATAGTTGTAATGCTATGGCTGATTGGTATAAGGTAAGCTAGTCATGACTGAACCTGAATGTGCAGTTCTCTTTATCTTTACGTCCCATTGATTCTTCTGTAATATTCCAGCACTTTGTGCCATGGCCACTGCCATCAAAAAAAGAGGAAATATATTAACAGGAGTTGAATGCCAGCTGTGACTGGCAGTCTATTATCTAGTGTCTGTATTAAGGAGAAGTATATTATAAACTGGCAGTGGCCCGCAGTGATGTGGTAAACACGCATACACACACAGAAGCAGAGCGGGAGAGACCCATCCGCTGTAATAAATGCCACACAGGCAGTGCTCAGCACAAACATCCTCAGCATCCACAATGAGAGCCAACCAGCCTTGGTGCAGTGCCACCACTACGACCTGGCTGCTCTCTCTCTCTGTGCGTCAGTGCGAGGGAGAGCATAAGCTGGAGGGAAGATCAGGTTCACGTCAAAGTCAATGTCAGACATCGTTGGAGCCCAAAGTCAAGAGCTGGCAGCAGCTTTAGTGGCAGAGAAGTGTGGATACCAGGACAGGAGTAGTGTTTCGACATATTTGAGATGACACGATGGAGAACATGGTCACACACAGACATACTCTTTCACACAGTGGTGCATAGACGCTCACTTTCTTCCATTCAAACATACCCACACACCTGCTTGTTTTTATACTATTTAAGGACATATATGTGTGTACACACACACACACACACACACACACACACACATATATATATCTATATATACACATTTATATACATATATTTATACATCCAAATATGTGTATATGTATATAGTGTATATATATATATATG
>JBBJLS010000011.1:2009300-2031132 GCA_037577275.1 Bryconaethiops microstoma
TGTGTGTGTGTGTGTGTGTGTGTGTGTGTGTGTGTGTGTGTGTGTGTGTGTGTGTGTGTATTTGTGTGTGTGTGTGTCATCTCCAGGTGGAGTTTTCTCCTAGTCCGCAGAAACTGGCACAGATAGTGAACAATATTAGCTCTCAGCTCATCAGCACGATCTCTGTGTTCAAGCGGCTGCCTGACCTGCTCACACGCAAGCGCTCACAAAGGAAACCTGTCCATAACATCATCGGTACACACATTCTTCTTGACATCCTGACATACCTGTGTATCACTTTCTTTATCTTTCTTGAATATCAGTGCTTGAGTTTCTTTTTTCTGCATAGTTATCCTCTCTGATACTTACTTTTCCTTACCTTTAATTTCTTTGTTTTTGCACCCTGTGTCTTTGAATCCTCTTCGTTCCTTTTCCTCCATTTAAATTGTTAAATGGCCAGGACCTGTCAGCAGGATCGGACATCAGTTCCTCACCCCAAATCCTATAGCTTAGCATCCAGCTTGCATTTCTAGGCATATTACATTCTACGTCTGATTATTCAGTAAAAACATGACAGACGATGCAAACTGGTTGTATTCTTAATTTACTGGACCTGAGGAATGGAAACCTGGACAGTCTGGTGCTGGCTGTATAGAAAACCATTCATTAATCATTGAAATAATTAAATAAAGTGTTTGTTTGTGCAAACTTTTACCCTCCCAGCACTGGTGATGTCATGTGATTGGGAAAGTCTTAGACAAAAACTTGAACTGGACTGTAGCCATATCACATATAGACTGTAACCACATTGATTCACCAATGTTTTTAATACAACATTATTAGTTTGGTAGTTGTCACTGAATAATTACTGAATAATAAGCCCTAGGACGAATGATTAAATAAAACTTAAATTTAGACTCCTTATGTTTTTTCTCTTTTTCACCTTCACGAGTCCCCCTTTTTTCTACTCTAGTCCTTCTTCAGTCAGCACTGGTCTTAGTGGTGCATTAGATTTAAAGCCTCTCTGTGTGTGACATAGAGTGTGTTATGAATTTTGAAGCATTAAGTAGATAGGGCATTTGTGAATGCATCTATATATTTTGTGCAGACCTGTTCTTTTCATGGTATGGGTTTTAGTCAGTTGAGTAAAGGTTTATTCTTTCTCTTTCTAATACAGAGCAGGATGAGGAGATCTGTAAGATCCGGGCTGCAATAGCTGCTGGTATGACAGCTAATGCGACTCACCTGCAGGCCTATTTGAAGACCTGGGACAAGCACCGTGAGATATGGGAGATAAACAAAGACTCCTTCATCCGCCGCTACCAGCGCCTCAACCCTGCTGTGTCGTCTTTTGATGCTGACATAGCCAGGTCTCCCTATTTTCCTTCTCGCTTTCTGCTTCGTCCTCTCCCTCAGTCCTCTCTTCACCTTACTCTCTGTCTTTTAAACTTAAGAGTTCTAAAATCACTACTGTAGAGCTTCAGTGTTATTTCAGAGTTTTAAATGTAATAACATCATTTCATAATCAATTACGCCATGATTGAGATCAAGAGAGTAGAGGTGGCTGCGGGGTGGCACCGTTCCAGGGAGGAGGTCAATTTGTAGATCATATGGGCGATGTGGAGGTAGTTGAACCGCCTTGTTTTTGCTGAAGACCTCTTTCAGATCTCTATAGGCCTCTGGCCTCATGTATGTGACACACACCTGTGTTTCAGGGTTTAGGCTAGGTCCCAATTTCCAGTAAAGGGTAGTCTTAATGCTTCAGCATACCAAGACATTTTGGACCACACTATGCTTCCAACTTTGTGGACACAGTTTGGGGAAGAACCTTTTCTATCCCAGAATGCCTGTACCCCGGTGCACAAAGCGAGCTCCATAAAGACATGGCTGGATGAGTTCATGGTGGAAGAACTTGACTGGCCACACAGAGCCCTGACCTCAACCCCATCCAGCACCTTTGGGATGAAATGGAACGGGTATTGTGAGCCAGACCTTCTCATCCAACATCGGCACCTGACCTACAGAATGAATGGGCATAAATTCCTAAAGAACCTCCAAAATCTTGTGGAAAGCCTTCTAAGAAGAGTGGAAATTGTTATATCTGAAAGGGGGGCACTCCATATTAAAGTCTGTGTATTTGAACATCATTAAAGTTCCTGTTGGTGTAATGATCAGGCGTCCCAATACGTCCATATAGTGTATCTATAGTGTTTGAAGGACCATACAGTATAAATGAGCAACACACGAAGGCTACATATAATGCATTTAAGCAGTAAATACAGTACACAACAGCACAAAACTAGCTGCACTACTAGTTTGCACCTTTGAGTTTCATCTGTTTTAATGTCATGAAACATAAAAAAAATGTAAAGGGTTTGGTTGCTTTCCATAAAGAAAGACTGTATGCATGACGGTACTGTACGTCAGATTCCTAATAATATCAGCATTATTCGGTCAGCATGAGAATTACTACTAATATTTTGTTTACTACTAGAATTACTACTAAAGTTTAAACACACAGATGTGGTATCAGCTGAAAGGTTTGAGTCCAACAGAATTTCTCAGTTTGTTTCGAGTTGAATTAGAAATAATTCACAACAAATTACACCATGCTTCCATTATCACCCGCATTAACTGTCGAATCAAAGGGTTATCCTTTTCTCACTCGTGACCTTCTACATGGTAATGCTTGTTCCTAATTGCAACCCTATAGCCAAGGTCTGGATCATTTATGCCCTTTTGCCCTACTGGTCTGTGTTAATAACACTTACAAGGGGTTACAAGTATGTGAACAGGCTTGCCCTATAGATTTTATCCATAGAATCTCACACCTACAACTTTACTGTGTAAGCAATGTGTTCGTGTGCTTAATGTGTTTGTACGTGAATGTATTAGCACACTAAGCACATCAATAAGGTGCATGGGTATTTTTCTGCTGCAAAGCACAAGCTTAATAAGCATGCTCAGGCATTAATTACCTTCTGCTGCATCAGGTCCATGTTGCTTTCACTGATCTACTTGTATGCCCTTTAAAACTGATCAGCGTGATGAAAAATTGAGCTTACTTCTCTGCTGCATTGATACACTCGGGTCTGTCACAAACAGACACAAACAGCTCTGTCATATTCACAAAGAGCCACTTACCCTTTAGTGTTTTAATGCTGCTGTCACACATTTGCAGCTCCAGACCATTTCACACTTACAAATAGTACACATGTTCGTTTTCTCTCTCTCTCTCTCTTTTTCTCTCTCTCTCTCTCCACTATCTGTTTCTCTCCATTCCATATCGCTCTCCCTGCAGGTACACGGAGGTGGCAAATAACGTGCAGAAGGAGGAGACAGTGCTGAGTGTGCAGTTTGTAGTGCTGGACTGCTCTCCACTGGAATTCTCTCTGGTGCAGCACTGTAATGAGTGGCAGAGCAAGTTCACCCAGCTGCTCAGCCTCATGGCCAGTACCAGACTCAAAGACCTACACTGCTTCCTACAGGACAATGCACATAGGTGTGTGCGTAAATGTGTGCTTTGCACTTTCATACTTGGTGATCATTAGGACTGCAGCTAATGATTATAACTGAATCGTCTGTTGACTATTAGTCAAATAATAGACTCATCAAATTCTGATGATTCTTCTATTTTACCTCACCTTCCTGGCACCAACATCATTCTTCTCTTATGGTGAAGTGAAACAATAGCAGCCAAACTGGCACTACCTAGGTCTGTCACAATCGTACATTTAGTGAAATCATGAATGATTTTAGCTCACGGTTAATTGTCAAGTAAATAATAGAAATTAATGGTTTAAATGCATTTTCATTCATTATGTGCAAGTAATGATTAGCTGTCTTGCTTCCTAGCTGTTGGTACGTAATGATTAGCCTTATGTTATACAGACATAAATCAAGATCCTGTAAATTTATGTGCATGCGAGCACAGAAAATTTCTAGTTATTTCAAATGAACTGTAGAGTCAAGTTTTCATGTTTATGAGTGTAAAATAAGAGCAAAAACACTTGTTCAGCAAACAAACATGCTAGGAATGTTTGCATGAAATCTTGCTAACAATTTTCAAATTTCAACAAATCACTAGCTCCCCAAGCAGTGCGGAGGGTGAACAGCAGCACTAGATGTCACACATAGTTGCAGTTCCAAACTAAAGAAGCATGCTTGAAACATAAAAAAAAAAAAAAGTACTATATCTTGGATGATCAACTACATCTGGGTTAACTGGAAAATTGTGTACATTTTCTGATCCTTTTGATAACTGCCAATTTGTCTAGCCAAATACATTGTATCCTAGTGTAATATGTCTGAATGAGCACATAATTCTCCACAAACATTGTTGCAGTTCTGTGATTGCAGCTGAGCCTGTATATGCAATTATGTTACTTTTTTGGATAGTGACGCTTTATTGTGTGTGTCCAGGCTCTCTCAGCCTCCTCAGACTCTGGTAGAGCTGGGGGAGGGTCTGAAGCTGCTGGAGACCCTGCAGGGAGATCTGAGTAAGATTGAGAGCCAGATTCCTCCCATCCATGAACAGTTTGCCATCCTGGAGAAATATGAGGTTACAGTGGAACGCGAAGTGAGTGTTGCAGAGGACATTACAGATTCCAAACACACAGAGCAGCTCAGGAATACTAATACACGCAAACTTATGTGTTTTGAGCACGTCTGTCACTGAAACTGGCTTTAGATTTTAGTCCTGATTTCCTTCCCTTCTGTGGTTCTCTGCTTCATTACCTCTCCATTCGCCTCCACACTCTTGTACCTTTTTTATCCCTCCTCTTTCACTGTGAAACATACGGTTTCTCTTTCTCTCTCTCTCTCTCTCTCTTCGCAGGTTCAGGAGATGCTGGAGGGCCTGAACGGGGAGTGGCTGTGGTTCCAGCAGGTGGTGAATGACAGTGAAATAATGCTGAAGAAACACAAGGAGAAGTTTAGGAGTGACCTCATCTTTTCTGCTGAAGAGTTCAAGAAGAAAATGCAGACAACCATGCAGAACTTCAGCAACACAGGTAGCACGCGCATGCGGTTTGTCATGTCATGACATGAGGCCACACCTAGGTCACACAAACTACCTACTCAGTATAGACGTGTGTAAATGTGTTTCGCTCATTCAGTTTGGTTTTTTTTTTTGTGAAAAAGATTTACAGTGACATTTTGCTAACTTTAAAGATGTAGGTGATCTGTTTTGTTTTGCAAAGTTTGTATTCTGAAAACCTGAAAACGTACAAATATGAACACACACATACACACACACACACACACACACACACACTCACACACACACACATATATATACAGCTGACACCCTGTGCTAATCCCTGTATCCAGCACACATGAAAGCACCCAGCCACACAGAGTGTGTGCAGATGAGAGACAGGAGTTTTAACTCTGGGCTGTTTGTAGGAGGCTGCTGTGGTTATCTGTGCTGTGCCGAGAGATGCACATACAGCAGGTTGGTGGTCAGCTCTCCCCCACTGTGAACTCCATATCTCTGCAGGGTTTTGCAGCTGTAGGTCACCCCTCTACATCTCAACACATACCCCTCTGCCGACTTTCTATCCCCCATATCCACAGGGAGCCGAAACATAGAGGTAGAACCATTCGCCCCCCACACAGCCAAAAGAGCATGCCACAGCCAATTAAGCGTGTTGTAATCCTTCAGGTGCTACTACAGCTCGCCAGCACCAGGGTGAGAAACAGCCATGTTGACAGATCGTCCTTGGCGCATTCTCTCTTTCTCTCTCTCTCTCTGTCTCTCTCTCTCTCTCTCTCTGTCTCTCTTTGTTTCTCTCTTCTCTCTTTCTCGTTGTCCCTCTCTGTCTTTGTCTCTTTTCCTGTCTTCCTTTCTGATTGCTTTCTTATGCTCTATACTCCTTTCTCTCGCTCATTCTCTCTTGCTGTCTCTTCATCACTTGGTTTGCCTCTTTTCTCTTTTGCTTTCTGTGTGGATTCTGTTTCCTTCACTCATCACACATTCTGAGTGTACCTTCATCCCCATCCTCTCTGCTCCTCCTCCTCCTCCCGCTCCTATTGTTTATCTGCTATTTATTCTCCACTTCTATTAAAAATTAGATTGAAAAGTTCCGCTTTATTTTTTTGCTCATGTTCACTGCCACCTCTCCATAGGACTTGCAACAAAGTCATGCCGTGGCAAAGAGTATCAAAGAGGACAAAGCTCCCGTCTTCCCTATTCCTGTCATCCTCCTCTTTTATTTCTCTCCTTCGCTTCAGAGCTTCTTCCTTTCCTCATCTCCTGCTTCTGACTTTGCTTTGCTAGTGTGTGATTGTAGAGAGCTTTTTGAAGTCTGTTATTTTTGCTGTTGTCTTTACTTTAGTTTTGTTCACTCGTCGCACTCTCTTTACATACCAACGCCCCTCTCTCCACTAAAAATTTAAAGGGTTTTTTCTCTCTCTGTTTGGGATTCAACAAGCACAATTAGTGGAAAGGCAGAGCACAGTGTCAGCATTACATGAACGCACTTGACATTCACCCGTTTTATTTCCCACAACTCCCTGCTCTTCCTTACATGGGCAGGGAGCTGCAACTTGTTGAGGTCTGTGGAATTGTTTGGATTGTTCTGAAAAACAATGGCCGACTCCGGCAGGTTAATGAGGCCAGGAAGCAGCTTTGTGCCGAGTGAGATTAGTATTCCACACAGAAGCGCAGTCTAAAAAATATCGTTCATTCAGGCTAGCACTCACTGCACACTTTTGTCAAGGTGCCCCACTCTAAATCTCATCTGGACTTCTCTATAGATTACTTCATAACATTTTCGTGTTCGGCTGCCGAAGATCATAAACACACTCCGCGCCGTCCATCGTTCTTCTGTCTGTGATAGTGGGGGATTCGAACCAGTAGTTTAGCACAGGTTACAAACTTTTATTCAGGACCTATCTATCTAGTAGCAGTAACATGTGTTGCAAGTTCAACTTTTCGACTAAACTCATTATAATCCCAGTCACGCAGGTGGCATGAGCAAGAAGCGCTAGGAAAGACCCCATAGGAGCATTTATTCAAATCAGGCACGAAGCTACAGTAGACTTTGCACATGTGTCTATGTGTGTGTGTGTGTGTGTGTGATTGTGCACTCGCATGTGCATGCATAAAGAATGACTAAACGTGCCTTTTTTCATGCCAGTGTTATAAATAGGGTTTAGGAAATCAGATATTTCATAAATCAAAGCTGTCACACAGGCCACGAAAGTTCAGGCCAAAAAAGGGAGCTGGGTCTAAGCCAGAATTCGACTCAAATACACAAAAACACACAACACCCCCCCCCCCCCCACACACACACACACACACACACACACACACTGGTTTTGTTTTGCAAGGGTATGAAAGCATCGTGTCACCCAACTGTCATGACAGATGCCAATTTAAAGTCAAAACATCGAGCATTATAGGATCTGTTATTGAAATTAACTGCAATGGTATCATGACACAACAACTCAAGACAGCATATGACTTCTACATGACATGTTTATATCACGGTTATGTCAGCAGGGTTCAAGTAAGTGTTACCCATGACTTATTTTCCTATTAATTCTCTAAGCCTAACCCTAAATCCAACCCTACTGTGAAAGTGAAACCCTTTTATCAACCTGATATTGTTAACCGTGCTTTTCTTTACAAAGTGTTGATATGTAGTGTTAATGTCATGATAACTGTTTTCACTTGTTCTGACACTGTACACTAGTACATTTTTTTGCTAAACCAGAATCTGCTTGGTCCAACTATGAAAACTAATATTTAGAAACTCTGAAACTATGGAGATGCTCTTGCCTCACCCTACACTGTCCAGTCATCAGCACATCCTCGTCACCTTTTGCCTCTTCCCTGCAGAAGCCCCAGTTATCTGTTTATGCTAATGTATGTACTGTATGTATGTATGTATGTATGTATGTGTGCGTTTTGCATGTGCAGGTCCCTTTGGCAGTAATGTAAGCTCAGAGGCGGCCCTTGAGCAAATCTTAGTGCTCCGAGCCCATCTGGAGTCTCTGAAGGAGGAAGAAGGCACAATACAGCATGGTCTTAGCATCTTCATTATTGAACAGCCCACTTCCAAAGACATTCAGAGTCTGGAGAAGGTCTGCATGAATGACTATTCTGGAACCTACGCACATATAACATGACAATACAAATATGCTGCACTGCACAGTGTTGTTATTTACATTATACATTATATTATAGTTATTTACATTATACATATATTATATTTACATTATAGTACAGTATGCAGGTATTAAAAATGGAGCTTCAGTGCAGTTTTATTATATCCTAACTTTAAGATTTATTTTGGAACATAGCCAAGACTCTATAGTATATTAAGAGTAGATAAAACATCCCGTGTTTCTGAGTGGATTGGATGGTAATGTGCAAAGGTCGTTCATCACATTGCACTGGTTTAATCTTGATGTTTATGGCACCTTTTAAATGTGTGTGTGTGTATGTGTGTGTGTGTCTGTGTGTGTGTGTGTGTGTGTGTGTCTGTGTGTGTGTGTGTGTGTGTGTGTGTGTGTGTAGGATATAGATTACTTGCAGCAGGTATGGGGGATTGCTCAACAGTGGGATACACATTGGGACGAATGGAAGTCTGGACAATTTGCATCTCTACAGACAGAGAACATGGAAAACACAGCACAAACAATGTTCAAGAAACTCCACAAACTTAGCAGAGAACTTCAGGCAAGTATCAGTTCAACTCTGCCACAAACCTTTCTCACATTTTATAAAATACATTAAGCTATTTATTAACACAACTCCCTCTCCAACACAATATAGAACCTTATTGCAACACTTTTAAGAGTTTTGAATTTATTTTCTTATAGATTTCATTGTGTTCTTCTAGTTTTAGTATTTTCCATTTACTAAAAAATGAAAGTGAGAGGAGAAAAGTGAGTAGCTAAGTGTATTGTGTTTCTTAAAAAGTTTGTCTACATAACATGCACAGTATAATGTGAAATATAATCGACTATTCGCCAAACCTTAGTAAAATATAAAGACCTCAATGAAAGATAAAATATATACTGTAATTACTTATTTACATTTTTGTTAGGGTGTCTTGCTTCAGATTTAATAACCACTGTTGAAATATGATATTTATAGATATTACTTTTATTTTAAGTAGGGCTAGGTATTGAAATATTTTTAATAATGATACCAGTAGTGATACCTTAACTTTTGTGGGTATGGCTTAAAGCAGAAATGAGTGTTGGGAGCATATAGTGGGTATATGTATTGACAGTAATGGAAAGAAGTGCTGTCTGTAATCATATGCTTACAGGCACTAATCAAGTAACTGTTTGAATATTTTCAGTGCCAAGTTAGATAGGCGCACACTGTGGTATAGATATAATGATCAGTGTCAGTCAGCGACATGCTTAGTATATAGATTATTATATTCTAATTATACCACTATCATGCAATATATAACTAACTTCATCACAAAAACTGTACGTGTGGGAAAAACTAAACACAGATTTGAAATCAGCATGAAAAAACACTATCTCTGATGATTTTGACCTGTTGACCTGTGTAATTAGCGGGTATTTTTGTTTTAGAGCAATAGCTAAGACCGAGTACCTTGGTACTGAAACTCTGTAGTTTTTAAGTTATTTGGTCAGTATCATGACAGCACTGAATTTCAGTACCCAGCCCTGATTAGAACTTTGTTTTTTGTGCTCTATGTGTTTCTGAGTATTTTAGAATGTTCCATGGCTCTGCTCATCAACCTTACACTGAACATCTCTTCATTTTTATTTGCAGCCTCCCAGTTTCAGTTTACTGAAACTGCTTAACACTGCTAGCATATTAGAACCATTGTATGCATTCATCTACTGCAAAAACTTGATTTCAAGCTTGTTAATGTATAGTCTCACGTGCAGGCCCTTCCAATTACTCATTGTCAACTATATGCAACTATTGTAGTTATTTTTTATTTCACAAATAGTCTTAAATTTAGGCTAGTTTCAGTAATCTTGCTCACTACAACTTTCACAAAGACACATACATGCACACACTGACTCATTCAACCACTAAAGCGGAATACTTTTAAGCCCTCTCTCCTCAAACGCACACACATACATACCCATTCCACACTTGGTGTAACTCCTGATAGACGTTCTTTTGTTTAGCTAATTATCCTTTAAAGCTAATTTAGTTTCACTTCTCAGTAACTTCAGTGTCATTAGGCTGTCATTAGCTTTAAGCAGATTAGAAACACCTGCTTGATTGAGGCCCCCTGGGTGCACTTTTCAACTGACTGGGGATCAGTGGATCATGGCACAGTGCTCGGCTCTTAATGATTTACCCTGCAGTAGAATAGTGATGATTAAAGTGTGTAAAGAGACTGATGGTGCTCCATGAACGAGGTTTTGATGGACTGTTTTATAGTGAAGCTTACTGTTGATGTTATTGTAGGATAAACAATGGGAGATAGTGGAGTTCTCCAAGAACAAGATCGAGCAATTCAAGAGAACTATTCCGCTCATATCGGACCTGAGGAATCCAGCAATGAGAGAGAGGTAAATGACAAATTCATCCAGACACCTACAGGTGTTCGCAATATCATTCTGAGCGGAAACAGTCACTTCCTTCACAGCTTCACACTTTCAGTCATGTAAATGTGCTTCAGTCATGTTACGTACTGTGTGTGTGCAGAAATCCATTTCTGCTACCCCTCCTTAGAGCATGGGTGGCCGACTTCATTCCAGAAGAGCCAAAAAAAAGGAAGTGTATTTTGGTGATTTTCTTGCTCAGACTTTCTTACTAAACCTGATACTTACCTGATAAATTAAATTGAGTGTATTTGAGCAAGAAAATCATTGAACTGGAGGGTTGGAGTCGTTCATCTCTGGTCTAGGACATTCATTCCTGTCGCTTCTATTCAGAGAACGGTTGAAAGAACACTTGTATAATATCTGGGGCTGGTTTCTGGCTGGAATAAGCTGTATCCAGATCAGTGAATCACTTCACCCTATCGTTTAAAGCCCTCTTCATCCCGTCACTTACAGTTCTTCTCCCACCGAGTTCTATCAGGCACCTCTCCTCTGAAGACTAAACTATACGTCTTCCCATTGACTTTTTTACCCTTTTCCCCTGTCAATGCTCAGACTGGCTGTGACATTCTCAAAACTACAGCCCATCCAGCCCAATCAGGCCTGTTTTGACAGCCCCAGCAGAGACAGCCTTGATGGCCACCAATCCTTGCTAATAGGAAGCAGCCAATCAGCACTGATGTAACCCACTTGCAAGATACTTGCTAGCATCCTACGCTAACCCGGTGTGCTCACAAGGGAAATGGAAGAAAATAAACACAAGACTACAAGCTTCTGATGTCGTAGAGTGACATAATGAGGGAGAGAAAGAAACAGGGAAAGAGGAACAGGCGCTATGTTAAGCCAAGCTTTCCCAAATGGCCCACACCGAACCTTAAGGGTGTGAAATGTTGGTTGAACGGCAGTGTAATACTGAGAACATGCCACAACTGTGATCTTGGTAGATCAGAGTGGGGAAAAAAGGCATGGCAGACTGGCAGTGTTAGAAGATTTTCTCCATAGCAGAGATAAGCCAGATGTGCCGAATGACTGCAGACTGTCCCATGGGAGAACTGTATCATTTATGAGCTGTCACTGGCTAACACACACGTCAATCATGGAACAGCAGGGCACTGGACCAGCATTGCCTCTGTCTTTTTATACACTGGATCTAGTCCAGTCTCAGATGATTGAATATCAAGGTAGATTTTACTGGCGTTCCAAGGTCCTGAGATTAACTTCAGCCTATTAGTTGTTTCAACTCAAGCATTAAATCAGTGTTTTTGCATTTAAATACCCAGGTGTGCTCTCTAATTTGCTGGGGTTATAAAAGGCCATTTGAAGGTCAAGCTATTTCCAGCTCAATGGTTGGGTCTTTTTTAACCTCTTTTAACGAAATGTATCTGTGTTCTCAGACACTGGGATCAGATCAAGTATGAGGTGCAGCGCTCCTTTGACCAGGATAGTGCTAAGTTCACGCTGGAAAAGATTGTGGCTCTGGGTCTGGAGCAGCATGCTGAGCGCATCTGCGAAATCTCTGGAGCTGCCAGTAAAGAGCTCTCAATCGAGCAGGTATGACAGAACACACAGCCTCCAGCATCTTTTCACAGCATATCTGTCTGCATATATTTTTCCTCGGTTTTCCTCAGACTTCTCACTCCGCCCATCCTCTGCACTGTCTTTTATTTTCTTTCTAGAAGTATTCTCGCTGTATTCGTACTATGTTTTTCACTCTTGTGTGCTCACATACTCTTTGATGGTTAAGTTAAGCCTCTGCTCTTTTAGCTCTTGCTCCAGGGTCTCTTCTCCTCCCTCAGAAGAAGTCCTGCGAGGCTCTTTAAATGAGAGGAGGAAAAGCAAGGTCCGGATTAGGAGGTAGAGGTCATGCGAGGGAGGTCGAAGATGGTATCCTGAGAGTAACAGAATACATTCACTTGAGAATTCTTTTGGCTCACCGAGGGATCTTGTATACACGCGCTACCCTTGAGCAGCTTTGGTTTGAATTAAATGTTGAGTTGAAAGGTTAGAAGAGAGGGCTGAGGGTCCAAAGGCGTGCTCTAGAAATATTAGGGTCAGAGTTGCTATTGGATTTTAGTGCTCAAAGCAAACAAGTGATTGGCCAAAACGAGCGGTGCATGATGAATGCCGCATTGTTACTGGCTGAGGTGGCG
Source organism: Bryconaethiops microstoma (assembly GCA_037577275.1). Taxonomy (NCBI): domain Eukaryota; kingdom Metazoa; phylum Chordata; class Actinopteri; order Characiformes; family Alestidae; genus Bryconaethiops; species Bryconaethiops microstoma. The sequence continues at coordinate 2,021,990 of JBBJLS010000011.1, forward strand.
CTTGCGGGGCTCCAGCTGTATGGCCTGTGTGGTGGTCACAGGGGGAAATGAGCCTTGCGCTTAATTTCCTGCACATCAGCTTTCGCTCGCTCTGCAGAGGAGAGACTCTGTCTATCGGCCAGGAGACTGTGGGAGTCTCTCTCTCTCTCTTTCTCTTCCTCTTTCTTGCTCTCTCTCCCTCTCTGTCCAACTGTTTCTCTGTGTGTGTGTGTCTTGGGATTCCTAGACGGACCGCTCTGCACTCACAGAGGTTACCAAAACACGCTCTTAGTGGCTAAGCAGCAGCGGGACAGCAGACCTATTTGAAGAGCCTGGAGCCCCCTAAAGCACAGCGCAGTTCACACAGAAGCCACATTAGAAAGAGTGAGAGAAAAACTAAATAGGAAGCGACATCAGTGTGTTTCTCCACAAGACTGCTACTTTTTTTTTCTCTCTGATTTTACGTGAAGACAGGATTCTGCCGAAGAATAGATCAATGCTCCTACCCTCTTCTGAGACCTTCCTCAGACTGAAGTCTGCCTGCCCAGCTCAGACTCATCTCCAAGCATGAATTTTTAGAAGAGGTGGAAATTGTCTCTGATGCAGGGTTTCTGCTATGATTTTCTTGCTGGTCCATTGCCCAGAAATAATTAATTTAATCAGACAAATGTGAAGCTTAACGGTCACGTTTTATCAGCAGTCTATGTTGCAAATGCAAATATTGGACACCTAGGCTGGTGAGAGAATGAAACTGAGCTCAAATCAGTTTGACTATGTAATTAACATTAAGTATGAAGCAAAACAAACAGTGACAATCAAGCAATATCTCAACATTAAACACTAAAATGTGGCCACAAGACATCTGTATCCTGTTTACAATTCTATCCTGTTGATTTTTTTCATTGTGGTGAAGTCTTCTGCTGCTGACTTGAAATCAGACCTGTCCAATGTGTCTTTACAGCTTGCAATGCATATAAGCCGTATCAGCCTTTCATCTTCCAGGCGATTTCACAGCACTGTCTTAAAGATGATGCTCATATTGGTTGACCCTCTTGTGAAGCATTTTTTCCTCTCTGAGCTAGCACAGAGAGAACGAAACATTTTGTCCACTTTGTTAGCGTTGCATTTTGAATCAGCTTTGCTGCCGGACCCTCGGTTTCTGGAGTTTGTGGGATTTCATCTTCATGCGCTGGAGGAATCAGTTGGCTTATTGCTGTCTTTGAGGAAAAGCATTGCAAGGTTGAATTGTTTCACCATAGCTACCTACATGCTAATAATAGGCTACAGAAACCAATAAATAATGGGTCTAGTGGAAAGTATTGTGCATTAAAAGGCACATTAAGGTTCATTAAGGTTACCTTTTGTTTGATTAACAGACTATTAACAGACCAGCTCATTTTTAATTTATTGGAGTTTTGTTTGATTAATTTAACCAGGACAAAATGTTAATAACTGGCTAACGTAAACTCTGCAGGGACATTGTATGTCATTTTGTATTTAGAGACACACCCAGCATGTTCATAGCTTCCTTAGTTAAAAGTGTCTCTGCTGACCAGTACAGAAGAATGTCATTTATCAATGTTTGATTCTCATTCTCGTTATTCAGAGTCTGATAACTTACTTTTTTGTCTTTTTTCATTTTTGTCTGAATTTTTTTACTGGCCAGAAAGAAATTTACTTAGAAATCTATTCAGGTAGCCAAACCACTCTTCTAATGTTTGTCTTTGTTTTCACAGACACTGGAGGGAATCGCTAAGACATGGGAGGAGACATCCTTAGACATCACTCCCTACAAGGACAAAGGCCACCACAGACTAAGGTGAGAAAGGTCACAGGACAAGGTCAAGAGATCACAGGCACTCAGGTGCTCCGAGGTGGAGTGTCTGTCAAGGCATTTTGGAGAGTTAATGACATAATTAGAGCTCTACTAGCTTCCATTCATTTCCATTCATATGGCTCTCGTCAGGGGCCTGATTTAGGGGTGGTCATGCTTTAAACTGTTATTAAGATAAATCACTAATCCGCATGATAACATATCAGCATCTGTTTTCTCACTTTAGTTTTAAGGAAGCTCCAGAATAAGCTAGTAGAAGCCCCATGGTCCACAACGAACGTGAGATCTTGTCATCAGTCATTAATGACATTCTTAATGACGTCATTATTCCGAGGGTCTGTATCCACTTTAGAGTTCACGGTGAAAGAGCACAGCATCTCAACAGAAGTAGAAAATGTCACAATCTGTGTTTTTCTGGTAAACAACTAGAGTTTATTTTTGGTCTTTGAACAGAAATGACTCTTGATGCCGCGTGTCTACATAGTGCCCTTCTCTGACCTCCTGTTTTTGAAAATCTTGGCAAAATAAAAAGACCACTTACCCTCAGACGCTCGCACACACACCTACTCCACTGAGTTTTCCGCCCATCCAAATCAATCATTCTGCTCTGTAGGCCCGCTTTGAATGCCTGACCTCCCTTAGCACACACACGCAACAGCTCAACGATCGTCTCCTGGCGCCATGGCCCAAAAGATTTGATTTTTGGGGTAATTCCCTTTAAAAAAATCCAACAATCAGAAGCACTGTTATGGGACACAGTATGGAGCTGCATGACACACACCCACACACAAATAAACCAGGCCACAGCAGACAGTTTGTCTTATGTAGCTGGTCGTTACAGCCTCAGCCCTTCAGCAGCTTTCCACCTCTTAATTGGAGAATTGTCCTAATTGACTTTGCCTAATTGATGTATTGAATTATTTTTACCACAGCCTAATTGAACCATAACTTTCATGTGCTCCCAGTCGAAGGGTAATTGGCGTTTTTTTGTGCGGCGAGGGAAGCTGGCCGTCCGCAGAGGGGCCGTTACTGGCTTCATCAGACGCACCGTTATGGTGCCTTAATGTGAATATATTAGCACCAAAGCAAGCCAACAGCACAGAAAACACCATTTCTCAATGTGATGGAAGAGTACGCTGCAGGGGAATGTTGCTACATGCAAGAGTGCAGTAATTCATGTGGTATTATGATATTAGTCTGGTTGGCATACCCAATAGCCCCTTAAGCTTGAGAGACAGAGAGAGAGAGAGAGAGAGAGAGAGAAAGAGAAAGAGAGATGCAGACATTATGAGAGAAAAGGAAAAGAAAAATACTAAGAACGAATTTCAACAGGCTATGCTGCATGGACACATGAGTGCTTTCCCACAGTCCAGTCCTTCTCCATGTAGGGCACATAAAAGCAAAGAGGGCGCACTAAACTGCTTATCGATGCCAGGGCACAATGAGCTCTCACAGAAACACAATTACCATTAGTCTCCATAGATCACATTCTAAAAACCCACCCAAATTAAGTCCACAGACAAAAGAAATCAAGAGTCTATTTTGTAAAGTAAACGTATCTATCTCTAGATAAATACATTCTCCAGGACAGGAGAAAATCTGTCTTTAGGTGAGCACAAATGCCGATATTAGCATTTTGGTGTTTGATTGGAACCATCAGGGAGCTTTATGCAGCACAAGTTACTCTCAATTATTCAAACAAGTCTGAGAGAACGGAAGAATAGAGAGGAAGCCAAACAAACACTCTAATGTAATGGAATCATTTGTACAACCAAACTCTGTCCCTGGGGTGGCAAGTTTACCTGGAAATGGCACATTCATATTCAGCTCAAGGCTGTGGGATTGTGAGCATGCAGTTATAAGGGGGTGTATCTGTATGTTTGTATGTTGTGCATGAGCCAGGAATGAAATTGACTGAATCATTGCTTGCCATTATTGTATCAGTTTTAATATCATTTTGAATAAGTGCAATTAGTGCAGAAGCCTGTGGGTGTGCAGGAGATTCAATGTGAATGTGCATGCATGTGTTTTTGTATAGGTTTGTTTGAGCATATTATGTGTTTTTCATGGTTTTTATATGTGTGTGAATGAATATATCATATTGTTTCATAATATTAATATATTGTTGGCTGATAAGTGGGGAGATAATTATAATTACTGGCATGATGGTGTAGCTGATAATTGCAACCAAGGGGTTAATGATTTCAATACAGTATTGAAAAATGATGAAAGCCGTGTAATGAAACTCAAAGCAAAGTTACTAGTACACACCTCGTTCCCTTAAGAGCCCACTATGGGATAAAAGCTCAATAAATTCTCTACTACAGGTCTGAGAAAAATTCCAAACCACATGATACACACAATACAGTAAAACGAAGAAAGGTTCAAAAGTAAATCCCTGCAAACATCATTGCCATCTGTAAAAACAGTTTTTGAAATACCTGAAAAAAACAACCAATAAATCGAATTACTAACGATTTATTCAGAATTCATTACCTTATATTGCTAAGATCACTGGATTTCACAGCACATGTAGCAGCCTGCATACTATAATAATTGCAGTAACTTTCTTTTATGTAAACTGTTGATTTATTGTTTTTTCCCAGTGTCGATGCAGTGTGTCTTGAATTTTAGTTTTAGTTTTTAAGAATTTTCTGTCTGGCTCATCAAAATTGCACCTAATAGTTTCCAACTGTAGTTTTTTTTCTGGACATTTCCGTTCTTCTCAGATTTAAATGGATAACATCCACCAGCCCACAAACAGAAGTTTGGTGGTTCACTTGTTCAGGCAGAAATACACATGATCTGTACCAATATGTACAACTATACCAGTAAGTAGGGCTAGGAATCAATCCCATGAAGAATCCATTCCTCAATCTCAGGCCAAAGCTTTGTGCTTGATTCCACTGGTTTCAAGTTTGCCTGGACTCACATCCACACAGATTGTAAGATATTCTACTGTCTCCCTCTACACAGTCTGTATGTAAAACACAGCCTTCCATAACACACAAATAACTCGTCCAGATGTCCTTTGAGTGTGGCTTGCATGTTCTCCCCGTGTCTGCACGGGTTTCCCTGGAAACTCCGGTTTCCTCCCACAGTCCAAAGACAAGCACATCAGGTGAACTGGACATATGCTAAGATGCCCCTGTATGTGACTGCTTGCATGAATGTTTCTGTCCTGTGATGGACTGGTGACTCCACACCTTTGACCCTCTTTTCGAGCTACCACAGTTTCCCAGTCTCATTCACCTGCCATTGTAAGTCTTCTAAATCATGTACATAGAGTGAATGCTTGCAGAGTTTGTCAGGTTTGATTTAGCTATGCTGTGATTACATATCCTCTCCCCTTTTTCTGCCTTACACTTCATATGTCTATTACAATGAAACTCTGGTTTAAAAAATGTTTTGAAACAGTATAATTATTAGTTATTGATATCGGTCAGCCACAACATGGGGTGACATGGTGTTAATTATCAGTTATCATCACTGGGCTAGAAATCAGTGTCAGTGTATCCGTCGAATAGATCTGTGTGTGTGTGCGTGTTGTATCTTAATATGCAACGTGTAGGGCGTGCTGATGCGTAAGGCCCTAAAGGCTGTGTTTCTTTCTCTAAGCTGTCATCCTCCCACAGTCACATCACCCTCTCACGCCCACCTGAGAGAAGCAGAGAGTGGGAGAGGGAGGGAAAGGGAGAGAGGGAGGGACAGAGGGGGGGTGTTGTCACTCTGACAGGTAGGGAGATGGAGAAAGAAAAAAAAGGGAGGGGAGAGCGGATAGAACAGGGTAAAAAGAGAGAGGGAGAGCTGGCGGATGGGAGCTTAAAGAGGTCCCTGTGACACGCCAATCTCCTCTCCTATTTATAGCGGCTCAGATCCTGCAGTGCAGTGAGCAGCCGCTTATTCGCTTGCTCCCTTTTTCCCATGAATCTCTGAGCTTGTTAACACACACAGATCCCATGTCGAAAGAGAGAGATTCCGTCAGGACCATCCTCTCATCCCCTTCCTCATTTACTTTCTCTCTTTGTCTCTCTCTCTATTTCTCTCTCTCTCTCTCTCTCTCTCTCTTTGTCTTTAGCATGTTGACTAAACACATGCACTCATTATTTACTGGAATGCCTCTTCATCTCCTCCATAGCCAAACAAGTAGACATGTTTTCTAATCTTCTCCAGCCCACCTCCTTCCTTTCTCTCTCCTTCTCACTGTTCAAACTTCCTTTTGTACAGTCCATATAATGTAGATACACCCAAAGGTATGTACCACTTTTCATATCAATTTTGAAAATGTATTTTCTAGTACATCCATCCCACTTAAGAGCATCAGAATCTAGACCTGAATGAAATGGAAAAAGTTGCTTGATATCTTCTGCTATTGATATTGTCACATTTTGCAAAGAAGTCTGAAACTAAAAAGGAGGACATTAATGAAGCAGTTATTGTTACACAGTACAAAAATTGCAGCTATTCTGCTCCACGTGTGCAGGTAAAGATTGGCCTCATTGTGTTTGACTCACCTTGTTTATGTTTGTTGGATCACGTGACGTAAATAACCATGGCATCCACATGACATCTGTGATTGGTTATGGTCCTCACAACACACAATTAAATATTCAGTAATTGGTCAGAGGCTAATTTGCATATGGCCGCCATCTGCAGTATCTGTATGATAGCCAGTATTGAAATGATGATTAAGAAACAGTATTTGTGCAGAGGCAAAATATGTGTGTATTGGTGGAGACAAAATAAGTTCCACATTACAAACAGTGTTCTACTGACAGTATTCCATAATGCCCATATTAACAGTGTCTGTGTGAGCATTAGGGGTTCACCAATACTATGTATTGTACAGTATTGTATTGTACTGTAGTGTATTGTATTCTTTCATTTTATCATGGCTTACCTATTAGCTCAGGCTAACATTTTAGCTTTTGACTAACGTGTTATTTGGGGGCAGTTTTTGTGTTTCTATGTTGAAAAAAAAACCAGCATGAATGGATCAGGCAGTGCTTCTTTGTGTCATTCTAAAGACTCAAATTTCATACATTTTAGTGATGCTCAGTGGTCTAGTAAACTAAAAATGGAAACAATAACACTTTATCAAAAGGCACATTTTCACACTCCTTATTTGTCCATTGAATCGAGACACCACTGTATCATATTGATTTTGAATTTTGTTAATCTTTACACTCCTAGTGTGTATATTATTGGTCCTCAAAATCTGTGGCATCATTACAGCAGAATGTGTGTACATGCTGAGCAGTACATAGCGCAAATAACCTATAATTGCCACCAACAGAAATGTACATTCAGCCCTGCAAATACATGCACAGGCACAAACAGTACATGCTGTGTACCCCCACCAAAACATGTTCTCTGCTTTCTTTTCCTTGCAGAGAATTGATTTGATTAAGAAAACAAAATTGCATAGCCCCTGCAGACCAATAGCAATTTAATTGGTTCTGTATAAATCATAACACACTGTCTTTTAGCAAATACAATCCCATAAGTAAAACACAAAAATGAGGCTTCAGCGAAACCCCAGGATCAATGTGTCGTACCTCATACTTGATATGCTAAACTGTATACACAATACATGCAGTGCACTTTCTGCTCACGCACGCCACTCCATCATACCTAGCAGTTATAGCAATATGACAATATTTATTATTATGATATATCACAAAACATTATATTGCAATGTGCTTTGTGAAACGTTTAATACAAATCACTGTGTTCATATTTTTTAAATATTTTTTTTCATATATTTTTATTTGTACTGGTCAAACTTGTCAAACCTCAGAAAAACCAAATATGGTAAAATATTGTGATTTTTTTGCCATATTGCCTACCCTTAACACATAGTAGTGGACATGCACACACATACACATAGGAGCGCATATAAACACACCTGTAAGCCAGATTTGAAATAATGGTCATTAAGAGTGGTTATGCTCTCCTTGTGCTCTGCTTTTAGCACATTACGGAGGTCTGTACGTGAGTGTGTGTGTGTGTGTGTGCATGCTGGTCTGCCTGTGTGATTTAGTGCTTACAGTGTTTACTCTCCAAATGCAGTGCGAGGCCTCATATTATAACTCAGCCCAGGTCGAGCAGCGCTCTCCGAATTATCGCCATTGATTTGTGTCTTTATTATGTCTTTAGTAAAGGCAGACCAGTGCCACTGCAAAGCACAACACTGCCACCTAGTGTGTGTGTTTGTGTGTGTTTGTGTGTGTGTGTGTGTGTGTGTGTGTGTGTGCCCTGTGTGTTTGCGAGTGTGTGTGCGTCTTCGAGGCACATGGAGATGAATAGATAGATAGGGTAAGAGAAAGAGGTAGAGAGGGAGAGACAGAGATGGCTTCAGGTTGCTGTTTTGCTTCTGCTGCTGCTGGAGGAAGCAGAAATGTTCTGGCCATCTGCTGCAGATTAGAATTAGACCTGCAGCCCAATTCAATTAGCATCTGCAGCCAAAAACCAACGGATTGGGCCACGGGAGAGTGGTGGTGGTGGGGTGGGATAAGGAGAGAGAGAGAAAAAAAAAGGAGCAAGGAAAAAGAGAAAGAGAGAGAAGGAAAGAGGAAATAGAACAAAAAAAGAATGGAAAGAAAAGAGACCAAGAGAGAATGAGAGATGAGAGAGGGGAAAGGAAGAAGAAAAGATGAGAGAGAGAAAACATGGAAGTTATGAGGCTGGGAAAAAGAGAACGCGTGAGAGAGAGAAGAGGAAAAGAAAAACAAAGCGAGAGGAGTAAAGGGTTTTGCCTTGCAGTACTCTGCTCTCATTGCTCACTGATAAGCTCGCCATCTCACTGCGGAAGAGTGGAAACGACATGGCCTGCCCCCAGTGCCCTCCCAAGCGCGCGCACACACACACACACACACACACACACACACACACACACACACACACACACACACACACTTACATGACAAACCCATTCAAACAAGTTATTGAATTGTGCTCTTGATGAAAAGAACCACTATGCTGTATACACGTGGAAGGATTGTCATTCATGGATGTGTTCTCAATTATTCTAACCTCGGCCCTGCCAGGCATTTGTTACTGATTATTCTGTGTCCTTTGAAATGTGTATATTCTCTATCTTTGACTGCTGCATTTGTCTCCTGTTTTAATTTACATTGTATGTTAGCGATCCAACTTTTTCTTCTTCTGAAACAGATACTAATGTCTGAACTCTGATAGCAGTTCTCTGTTAAATTGGTTATTTTTTGCAAATGGCAAAACATATATATACAACAATAACAATAAACACAATATATATAATTCTCCTCTTTATATACCTGACTACAATATTTAGGGCTGCACAATATGG
>JBBJLS010000011.1:2031564-2059064 GCA_037577275.1 Bryconaethiops microstoma
AACCCGAAGTCCAGCTCCCGCTCTCTGTCCCCGTTCAGCTCCCGCTCTTTGTCCCAGTCCAGCTCCCGCTCTCCGTCCCAGTCCAGGTCCCCCTCTCCATCCCAGTCCAGCTCCGTCTCCATGCACCCAAGGTCCAGCTCCGTCTCCACGCACCCAAGGTCCAGATCCGTCTCCACGCACCCAAGGTCCAGCTCCGTCTCCATACACCCAAGGTCCAGCTCCATCTCCAAGCACCCAAGGTCCAGCTCCGTCTCCAAGCACCCAAGGTCCAGCTCCGTCTCCACGCACCCAAGGTCCAGCTCCATCTCCAAGCACCCAAGGTCCAGCTCCGTCTCCATGCACCCAAGGTCCAGCTCCATCTCCACGCACCCAAGGTCCACCGCTGTTTCCACGCACCCAAGGTCCAGCTCCGTCTCCACGCACCCAAGGTTCACCGCCGGTCTCCGCACCTGGCGTCTCAGCTCCAGACTTCGCGTCGGCCCCTGAACCGGGCGCCTCAGCTCCTGACCCCGCGCCAGTCTCCACACCGGGCGCCTCTGCTCATGACCTCGCGCCGGTCCCCGCACCGGGCGTCTCAGCTCCTGACCATGCCCCGGTTTCCACACCGGACCCGCCGACTCCAGCTCCTGCCCCCGCTCCGGTTCCCGCACCGGAACCATCGACTCCTGCCCCCGCTCCGGTTCCTGCACCAGACTCGCCGACTCCAGCTCCTGACCACGCCCTGGTTCCCGCACCGGACCCGCCGACTCCAGCTCATTGACCATGCCCCGGTTTCCGCACCGGACCCGTCGACTCCTGCTCCTGCCCTCGCTCCGGTTCACGAACCGGATTCGCCGACCCCAGTACCCGACTCTGTCCCGGTCCCCACACCGGGGGCTTCGACTCTAGCCCCTGTCCCGGTTTCCGCACCGGGCTCACCGAGTTCTGACTTTGTATCGGTTCCCACCCCGCTTCTCAGCTCCTCAAGGGGGTCTACCCTATCACCACCACTCCCACCACCGCCTTGGAAGTTGGACTATATGCTTCCTTGCCCTCCCCCCCTCCCTAGGTCCGGTGGGTTGGGGGGTTGTTTTGGCCATCCCAAAGTGCCGCCTTTGGGGGGGGGAGGTACTGTCATGGTTACAGTCTGCAACCGCTGGGGGTCGCTGTAGGACTGTGAATTGCTCTCCACCCGCACCTGAGGATAGTCCCACTGATGGATGATTAGACCCGGATGCGGCGTGGAGCATTCCAGACTACGGACTACCTTCTATTCATGTATTTCATCTCCTCTACTCATTTCCAATCGTTTCTGCTCTACTCTTTATCAGTCATTTCTTCTTTACTCATTTTCAGTCGTTTCTTTTCCTTAGTTCTCGCTCTGTCCTAGTGCCAGTTGTTTTCTACTATACTTTGTAGTACGTTAATAACCTCACTTACACAATGGAAGTCTGCATGTGTACGTCCACTCCTTCTTGATCCAGAAAGGACCCCTCAATTATGACAAATTCAATTACTGCACTCTTAGGGCATGACAGATTATGTATCCCATGAATTCCCAATTTGAAAATACTAATTAATTATTACACACAAAATACAATTTAAAAATAGACCAGAAGTTAAGTCATCTGGTTTTAATTGTGCAAATGCATTCCAACAGGTTAAAATGACCTAATACAATTTTGACATCTTCTCACCTTCTCACCATCTTCTCACCATGACAAGATATTTGGAGTACAACAGCTGGTTAAGCAACATACAAAAAGCTCTAGATAGCCATGACAGCATGTGGAGTCACTCTCCACTCCACATTCTCGACTCCACTTAATCATTGTTAGGATGTGAACTTATGAATGTATATTAAATGGACATTACCATTTTAATCTTAAAGTGAATATCTTGGTGGAATGCACACATAAACCCTTGCATACTGTGGTATTTCAATAAGCACACATTTGCTTTTGAACATTTTCACATTGAAAGACAATTTGCGTCCCTGTATTTCTCTTTTGAGACACACAACATGCGACAATTCACTCAGAGAGCTGTGCGCTCTGTCATGTACTCTACCAATAGCAAAACATTCAACAGGTATTTTTCAACATTTGCAATGTCTCCACTTTGCATCACAACAATAAAATTGTTTCTTTTCATGACTTTCTTAAAGTTCTCTGAACAGTACAGTTGCCCATGCACAAGAACCATATTAAATACCTGAACAACTGTGTCTGGTGTTAATGAAGTATGTTCTCTAACAGCAAGGTCCTCCTGCATTTTAGGTTTTCTTGAATAATGCATCCCAACTATGGCAACCTTAGTTGTTACTTGTTTAAATCTTCTCAGTTTCCTTTGAGTAGTTAATCTGTCAAACAACTCCTTGCATTCATTTGTTACACTTCTCAAGGTACCTTTACTTAGAAGTGACAAGGCTTATTTTAGACTGAATACTTTCATTATCTGTAAGGGTCCCATGGAACATTTTTAGTATTTCACCTTTAAATGACTCTGAATTATGTAACCTGAATGGGCCCAAAGAGGTTCCCAACTATACACTGAATCTTTTTTTTCCCCACATCTTTCAACTTATTCTCCAGTGATGTCTTTGCATAACAAAACCATAAATGTGACCAGTATTAACCAATGTTGATAGAATGCTTGAGGTAGAACCGGTAGAGGTAAAAAATGCTGTAAAACAAAAGCTAGTTTTGCCATTCACTGGTCTTACAAAAGCATCTGTGCTGTAGAGACCTTGGTACCCTAGTTACATTACATGGAGGCTTGATAGCCAGAAGCTGCTGACCTCACCGTTCCTTTCCTCTTTTCAACTTGTTCACCAGGGTGTAGACAGAAGCTACATCCATACTGACCTTTAAATTGGGTCATGTTTTGCAATATGGGCCATTGAGTCACACATTATCACAGGTCCAGTCACCCTATTGTTCAGGACAGCCAATATTTCTGATTGTAAATCCATGTTATGACAGCCTTTGCCACTCCAAAGTAAAAAGTCTCAAATATGTATTAACATTTGTTTTTTTGTTTCCAAACCAAAAAACTGAATAGTAGAATGTTATTTTTGTGAACAGGGTAGAGAAGCTCATTAATCATTCCCTTTAAAGGCAAATACTATATGTAGATGATTTAAACATTGGTACACCATCACAGTTAAGAGTAAAAGAATATATATGGAAATTCGTACAGGTTTCATCTTTTCTGAACCTCTGGTACATTTTTCCACTAAACATGTCTTCATAACAGTTGGGATTACAAATGCCAGAGCTCCCAATATCCTCTCGTTGTAAAAGATTTTGCAGCTGGGATTCAACTAGTAAATATATGAAGAAGCAGCCCTTTTTCAAACAATTATTTCTATTCCAAGAAGTGCTATACACCTCGCATTGCCCCTCACTACCCTCCTCACCTATGTAGTTCTCACAGATAGAGCAGTATAGATGAAGCTGTATGCTATCTTTCTCTGGCTTTAGTGCCTTAAGATAAAGATACTTAAAGAAGTTGACAGAGTCTGCTCTGGACAGTGAATACTTATCATATCCAACAAGTCAGAAAGTGCTGCACCAGTTAACTTATGTCTTAGTGCAAATGACAATATGAGCAAGACGGTTTCATCCTTTGTAATTTGTGAGGAGGGATGGAGGAGGGGTTTGCTAACAGTAGGACATTCTTCACTGTTGTCTTGTGAAACACTTAGCCCACTGGCAAATTCCACATTGTGTGCTTCTGAGTACATGGAAGACCTTTCACTCCCTTCCAGAAAAAAATCTGATTCCTGGCTGTTATCACGACTTTTACAATATTCAAAAATGTCACCCACTTCGTCATATGAACTGGATATCTGTGATGACTTTGTCATCAAATTAATGTTCTCTGATCCATGATCATGGCTACACTGAGTATTTAAATGATGTAAGTCAGACAACTCTGTGCTGTCTTCTGAATTATTCACTGGCTTCAAAATGTCTTTTGGTAAAAATCCAAATCTCCAACTTCTGAACAGTCATACTCAAACAAAAGTGGAGAACTTGAAAAGTCAGCAATATAACCAAATAATTTTGATTTGTCTACTGAATTTAAAGAAATTGTCTTGAGGAACAGAAACTCCAGATCCAATAGCCACTTTCCTACTATGTTTGTGACAACAATCCATTTCAGTTTTATCCAAACCTATCTCTTCAGGGCCATCATCAGTGAAGCATCTACTTGAGTTCTGCCACTATATTTTTTTAAAAAGAGAAAAGAACATTGATATCAATAATGAATGAATAATCTTTATTGCCACATTCAGGATTGTGTTTTTTTCTGCTGTATAGTCAAATAAATGCAACTATATTAGCTATATTAGATATCTTAAGTAAACAATAAAGTGATGATATAGTTGTAGTTTCTGTACTTATTCATGTGTTTCTGGTAATATGAACATCTTAAGAAGTTTAACAGACTTTTAGTGGATGCAAAGTGTGCTTTATCTATTCAAATAGATAGAGTACACTTTATGGAAATTTTACAGAAATAATGTAGAGCTAGAAATTCATAAGTATTGACATGATAAACACTTTTCACTTACAGTTATTATTTCACTTACAGTTGTTATTTCATCAAAAGTGGCAGGTACAGAGGACTGTCCACTCAGAGGTTCCCAATCATCCTTTGAATTGATGTTGTTTAAAATATAAATAAAGGTAACATATAACATGTTTAAATAATTAGAATGTTAAATTATTTAAAAAGTTTCCAGTGACATTTCTAATTAGATTTGAATGCTGATTTGGCTATCTTAGCTGGAAAATATGTAATTTTATATATAGTTACACATTAACTCATTAATTAGATACAGTAGACCTAAGCACAAATAGTGTTTAAAGTTAGTAATACTGAATGAAGAATTAGGCTTAAACAATTTAAAAGAAACTTAGTTGTTATTTCAGAGAGTTCAGATCCAGAGGCAGCTACAGAGGATAATCCACTCAGAGGACTCCAGCCACCCTCAGAGATCTCATCCTTTAAGAACTGCAAAAAATAACTTTTAATCAAAGTGTCTTAATATTTGTGTGTACAATATATGAAAAAATGGCAATATACTGAACAAGAAGAAAAGATTATTTGTTGATCCCCAAGGAAATTACAATCTTTTAGATAATGTAAGATAAAACACCATATTCACTATGGAATATGTGATTTGTAATCATTTAAAATTTATTGTATGAAGGCTTAAATGAGTTTACCAGATCCTGACATGATGAAGTTGAAGGTTGAAGCTCTCTACCAATAGCTGAATTTGTTTGGGGCTTTCTGTGAAAATAAATAAAGAAATAAATATAGTTAAATACATTTCTATGATGCTCATAGTTCTCAGCTTTCTGTAGCCATGCACACCAGAGTGATATTTCATTATTCGTTTGTATTTTCTCAGTAATAGCATCTTCACACAACCAACCTTTTTTCCATCTCAGTGTTTGTGACCGAATTTCTGTAAAATGCACGATGGTAAAATGTACTTCCTTTTCAGGTTTTCCATACCAGTCCTACAAAAATGTAATGTTTACTAAAGACCTCATTATGAAACAGAACAGTTTAATACATGCATCTTCATATTTGTGGCTATTTCTGTGGCTCGCGACGCTGGATATGGTTTCTTCAGTACGCACGCGCAGAACAAAAAGTAATTGGAGTGTCTTGTTTCGGGATTTAGCAACAAGCAGAAATGCCTAAATACACATTAGTTTCATGGCACACAGGGCCAGATAAAGACATAGTCAGTGTAATCGAAACAAAATTAATAGTAGATTTTGATTCAACAGATATTTCAAAAACATACCTTGTGGAATGCCAATGACTGAATTCAAAACGACCAGTTAAAGGTTGGCCTGTAGAGGAAGCAAAGGTGATGCAATTGGCAGGTAAGTCGTTCAATAGCAAGTTAATAGCACATGTTATTTTAGAAAAACGTTTATAACAGCTTAGTAATACAGTGCTTCAAATATTTTGTGTGGGTTAATTATTATGGAACACGCTAATCCCTGTCGTTACGGTGGTTTTTGACACATCTTATGGTGTGTAAATATAATACAGAACATGTACTCATATATTTTAGATAAAGAAAGTATTCTCAAGTTGACTGAACAGAAAATGACGAAAGAGCCCTTTCCAGTTATGAACACCAGACGAATTAGTAAGCCAAAACATCTGGATTTTGAAAACGACACAGAGGAACCCAGTTCATTTTATGGCAATGTTAAAAAGTTAACCTGTCAATGTAATAGATAATGATGAGCTGATTAAACTTCATGAAGCATTTGCTGTAATTTTTGGCAAACAATGTATTATTGGAACGCCAGTAAAGACCACAACTAAGTATTGTCAGTGTAACATGGTTTGAGGTAAGAAACAATCTGCTGTGAAGCTTTCAACTCGTGTTGTGTGTGTGTGTGTAAAGTTTGTGTTAAGTCTTAAATTTGTGGAACATTTTTAAAGTGAAAAAGTGACTAAAAAAATCTGTGTGTCAGTATCTTTTGGTACCAGTCAAAAGTTTGGAAACCCCTAGTTAAGATTTTACTAGATTCTTCTTAACTATGATGTTTAAAGGATTTCAGATGGGTGGAAATCCTTTAATAAACATACTTTTTTGTGCCTTGCTGAGATAGATTTGAACTTATTTAAGTTTAAAATGTTGATACGTTTTGATTGTAGGTCACAGTGCGTAATTGTCAGTTCCTCTCTTGACATTTTAGGGAGACATACAATTTATATATAGAGAATGATTTTTGCTCTGGTTGGTCAATTTGCAACTTTTGTTTAATTGTAGTTTTATTTATTGTTCATAATATCAGTACATTAAGTCAGCCTTGTAAAATTGTAATATTTTGTACATGTTAAAGTAAAAAATTTGTTCGTGCAGAAGAAGACCACACATGAAGCTCGGGTAAGAGCCACAGAAGTGATTCTCTCCAACCTCCACACTAACACACTATCAGCTTCCTGTGAAAAAGACAAAAAGAAGCACCCCATTCATTTTCTGGCAACATTAAAAAGGTAACTTGTGTATAGTGATGGGCAGATGAAACTTGAAGCATTTGCTGTAATCTTTGGCCTCATTAGATAATGCTCTTGACTTTAAGAACATGTTGCATTTTGAATATTTTTTCCATTGTATGGCTGTCGCACAGAAAATTCAACTGTTTCATCATCTGCCCATAATTAGTAACAGATACTGGAATGCCAGTTAAAAAAAATACAAATTAGAATTCTCAGTGTAACATGATTTTGAGCTAAGAAACTACCAACTCTGCTACTCAACCCCTCAGTTAGAACCACAACTGTGTAACTTGTGGAGCACATTTACAGTGAATAAGTGACTGAAAAATGACCAATATTTCAACCATGTGTTTGGTGCTAGTCGAAAGTCTGGATACTCCTAATATTGTAGTAATTATTCATTTAAAACATGGGGCATTATGCAGGGAAGTAAGACTGGTACCAGAAGGTTTGCACAACATAAACTATTATTCATTAGATTCTATTAGATTCTATATATCTATTAGGTTCTGCTCAACTGGATTTAAAGATATTCTAATTAGTGGAAAGACCAACATTCTTGTGACATGGCGAGATGGATTTCAACTTAAATACATGTAAAATGTTGACGAGTTCTGGTTGTAGGTCACAGTGGGTGTCGCCAGCCACCTCTCTTGACATAAATAGGAGTGGATTTTCATCCACTTGTTAAGGGGAGATGCACAATTTAGGCATAGAAAATGGTTGTTGTTTGGGTTGATGTAAATACGTATTATTCATAAGTCTTTAAAGTGTTTTGTAAGTGTATGTAAAGAATACATTGAATCAGGGCTGTACATTTGTAATGTACTGTACATCTAATTAAGTTCAAATATTTGTTTCATAGAGAGGAAAGCCACAAACAAAGCTCCGGTAAGAGCTGCAGAAGATATACTTTCCAGCCTGTGCACCAATATGGGGTGCCGTTTGTAAAATCAGCTTAACAATTTTAGAGGTGTCAATTTTTCACCATTTAGGACAATTTTCTCACATTTGGAGATAAATATGTTCAAAAAACAGTGTTAAATTTTGTCAATTTTAACTTGCTGTATAAATGTTAAATCTAAATGTTGTTAAATTGAAATGTTAAATTGAAATGTTAAATTTAAATATAAATGTTAAATCTAAATCTAAATGTTAAATGTAAATGTTAAATCTAAATCGAAATGTTAAATCTAAATATTAAATATTATATCTAAATGATAAATCTAAATGTTAAATGTTAAATCTAAATATTAAATATATCTAAATGTTAAATGCTAAATCTAAATGTTAAATTTAAATGTTAAATCTAAACCTAAATGTGTAATCTAAATATAAATGTTAAATCTAAATATAAAGGTTAAATGTGAAATCTAAATGTTAAATCTAAATCTAAATGTGAAATCTAAATCTAAATGTTGAGCTCTAAATGTTTAGAAGATATGCAAATTGGCCACGCTCCATGTTTACAATTGGCTGTTACTTAGCAGGCGGCTGGACTACGTGCTGTGATATCCCTCACCAAGATGGAGGATTTGCCTTAAATGATCTTGAGAAGGTGTGTGCCTTGTAACTTCGAAAGTATCTTGACCATATTCACCACAACAGTTTCTTTCATGACCCCCAGAATATCTGCCCCTATACCAATATCCACTCAGTTTGCTGGTGAGTCTTCTTCTGTCTTATGAAAAAACTCTGGACATTTATCCACCTGCTGTTTTGTATGAAGTCTTTAACCCTTACACTTCTGGATGCATTATCAGCTGGATTCTCCTTAGAGCTGACATTGTGATGTTCTGGAGGCTTCCCTGATGGTGCCACAAAGGTTTGGAAACTCTTATCTTCAATCTTTATGTACTTGAACACTGATGTGCTGTCTGTCCAGAACCCTGATTCTTGCAACTGAAATCTAAACTCTGTCTTCAGCATTGCATTTAAACAGACAGCATGGACTGCAGTGGTCAGCTCCAAATGGGAAAAGAGTGACGGCCTTTAAAGGTGTAACACTGGTTTTACACGTCATTATTGCTATTCTGCCTTGTGATGTAAGTGACCACTCCATATCCTGCTTCACTTGCTTATGAAAAAAATGGTAAGGCTGAGCATGTACAGATACTCCAAAATATATGGATTTAATACATCTCTCAGTTTGGAATTCAGACAGAACATCTAGCTCCTCCATCCACCTCATCCACCCTAAGTTTCTAAGGTAGCACGACTGGTGCTAGAAACCTGAGTGGATCATACATCAAACTAGACACTGACAACATGCCCTATCTTGTGCGGGACTTCTGCTGGATCTCCATCTTGAACTTGAATGAGTCAGTTTCAACACACCACAGCAAGCCAAGTGCTCTCACTTGGAAGGCTGTACCTATCTAAATCTAGTTCTTTCAATTTGTTGGCTCTGTGTTCCTCTGGTAGACATTGCAGAATGCTGCGCTCATTACATTTACGGCATTTAGCAGATGATTTTATTCAAAGCGACTTCCATTCCCTAACTACAGGGAGCAACTTGGGTTAAGGGTCTTGCTCAGTGGTGGTGTTCTGAAGGTAGGATTCGAACCCATGACCTTTTGGTCCAGAGACAAGTACCCTACCACTAGGCCACCACCACTCATTACTAATCTACATTGCCAGAGTGAAGCCTCCCTTCTGGCAGATGCAGAAAGCTTCCTGCTCAGATGCCATAATCTTAAGGCAGTCATCTATGTAGAAATTGTTTTTGATGGTTTGAATCACCTAAGCTCGGAATTCTGACTGATGATCATCTACTGTTTTCAGCAGAGTGAATTCTGCTCTAAAACAGATAGACAGTCAAAACTCTGCCACTTCCTTTGGCAAATCTCCATTGGGCCATTACTCTTCTACGTTGACCTGATTGAGCATTGCTTGTATGTCACCCTTGAATGCTTCTTGTCTGAACCTCAGGAGAATACACTAAAGAGGATTTCAATCAAACAAGGGAATCTCTCTTGCTTCGTTGGGTCTTCGTTTATTTAGATGACATCCTAATCTATTCAAAGACCGAATGAGAACACATCCAGCATGTCCGAGCAGTTTTAAAGAGGTTACTGGCCCATCGACTGTTCTGCAAGTTGGAGAAATGCGCTTTCCACCAGTGCTCCACCACCTTTCTGGAGTTTGTGATCTCACCTCAGGGGGTGGCCATGGACCCGCAGAAGCTAGCAGCCATGTGTAGTTGGCCTCTACCCGCTACGCTTAAACAGCTCCAATGATTCCTGGGGTTTGTGAACTTCTATCGTTGTTTCATCCGGGGCTTCAGTTCAGTTGCAGCGCCCCTTACTGCTCTCATCAAACCCTCCGAAACACCTTTTCAACTCACCCCAGAAGCCACTCTCGCCTTTCATCGACTCTGCACTGCCTTCACCTCTGCTCCCATACTCATCCATCTTCGACTCAGCCAAGCCGTTCATTGTGGAAGTGGACACCTCCAATGTGGGTGTAGGAGCCGTTCTTTCCCAACAAGGTCCAGATCACAAACTACACCCTTGCAGTTTCTTCTCCAGAAAATTTACTCTCACTCAGCAACGATGCGGGGTAGGGGACCGTGAGTTGTCGGCCATCAAGTGGGCTCTGGAGGAATGGGGTCACTGGCTCCAGGGTGGCAGTGAGCCGTTCATTGTCTGGGCCGACCATCAAAACCTTATAGGCATCCAGCAGGCGAAACAATTAAACCCTCGCTAGGCGCGGTGGGCTCTGTTCTTCGAGCCATCTCTTACCAACCGGGGTCGAAAAACACCAAGGCCGATGCCCTCTACCGTCAACACCAGAAGGAGAGCCCCCGGTCAGACCCCGAGCCTGTGATTCCATCTGAGATGATTGTTTCGCCCCTCCGGTGGGAGTTGGAAGATCGAGTTCGCCAGGGGAAGACCTTGGAGCCCCCTCCGGCATAGACACCGCCTGGACGACTCTTCATACCATCTACATTAAGATCTGAGGTCCTTCGATGGGCACAGTCCTCCGCTATCTTCGGACATCCAGGAGTTCAACGAACCCTCACCCTCCTGCAGTGGGCATTTTGGTGGCCCAAGATGTCCGAAGATGTTCAAGTCTACGTCCAGGCATGTGCGGTGTGCGCCAGGGCCAAGACGGTTAATCAACCCAGCACTGGTGATCTCCAGCCTCTCCCGGTCCCTCATTGTTCCTGGTCGCACATCGCACTGGATTTCATCACTGGACTGCTGGAGTCCAAGGGGAAGAATACCATCCTAACTATCATCGATCGATTCTCCAAGGCAGTGCACCTAGTTCACAGCCAGGTTCTGGATAGAGTCTATGTGCAGTCTATCCTTGGGTTACCATCCTCAGACCAACAGTCAGACGGAGCAGGCCAACGAACAACTGGAGCACTTATTGAGGTGCTTTGTCGCTGATTGTCAGCGCTCATGGGCCTAGTACCTCATTTGGGCTGAGATCATGTGCAGTAATAGTCACAACAATAAAAAAATGACCTAAAATGCTGAGGGGAAAAAATAAAAAATGCTTCAGCAAGAACAAAAAAACTAAGTCCATCTACAAGGTGCGGATAAGACAAAGTACATACAAGCACGGGTGCCATAAGCATTTTAATGTCAGGGTGCGCTGTACTCGGCGCCTCGCGCATTTCACTCATAAGGCACCCCCTAATATAATAGTTCCGGTGTTCTGATGAATTATGCTGCCTTGTCAAAAATGCTCCCTTTAAGTTTATATAGTTTATAGTCAGTTTATAACACAGACAATGATAAGAAATGGGCAAATAATATGCATAATCAAAGAAAAATATATTTTATTTAAATGAGAAGAGCCCAGATAGATATTTAGAGGTGCATAAAGCCAGTTTATACAGTCCGGTTCTAAACACAGAGAAATGCTACCGTGAAGCAGGACACAGGCTACTTCAGATCGTGCCATGCTAACAGCAGACCCCAGTATAGCAACATTCACTCATATGCCCTTAAACTGTGCACTGAAGACAGACAACGAGAACAAACAAATACATGTACAAGTCGAAAGTAACAATTAATAGAGTTTATAAGATATTAATCACCGTAAACAAATGACTCCCAACGCAAGATAGATAAACTAGTGTCCAAAGCAAATTAGTGCAGATAAACCAGCTTTCTTGACACTAGGTAGCACTAAATCCCCAGATTGTAGAACTGCATATATATATTCGTGGCAGTATATACTTTTTTCGTGGCAGTGTTTTTTTTAACGCATTTTAGTTTTTAATAAAAAAATATTAAAAATATATAATTTACTAATAAAAATAATAATCCAAATATAAATTCAGCTAAATTTCCAGCTATTGGCTGCTGCCCTGCTGTTCTCCTGTTTTCGTTTCATTCTTCTAAAAGTCCGATGCCGCCCAAACGGACAGCCGTTCTGGACTATTCCAGAAGAGAGAGAGTAAGAGAGAGGGAGAAAGAGACAGAAAGAGAAAGACAGAAAGAGAAAGAGAGAAAGAGCGAGATTTAAATTCAACGCGGCAGAACGGCCGTTCTGGACTTTCCCGGGTAGAGAGAGAAAGAGAGACAGAAAGAGAGAGAGATAGATTGAAAGAAAATGACTGAATTCGAAATACTTTCATTTCATTTTAAATTCAGCTTAATACATTATCCATTACCCTCTGTATTTTTATTACTGTAAATTAAACTAAAAGAGGCTGTTGAGCTCAGTAGCTGTTCAGTGTATGCTTTAACCGGTGGGTCACTACAATACAACTCGCCGCCAGATGAACAGTAAATTATTGAACTGTAAAAATGATTGGTGATTACACCTACATTTTACTGTATTTTCATTACTAAAAAATGACATTAAATTATTACTGCAGGAGTTCATTGTAAACTGTACAGTACGGATATGGGTTTATCTTTACATTTTTGTTAAGGGTAATGTATTAAACTGAGTTTAAAATGAAATTAAAGTGTTTGGGAGCATATTTGGGGGCATATATATGGTTTACACTATGAAAATAGGCATTTTTAGCCATTTTTTTTACCAAAACACAACAATGCGGTTTTTCACTATACGCGGGTGCTCTTGGAACGTAAAACCTGCGAAAAGCAGGGAATTACTGTAATGCTTGTTGTCTGTCAACATTGCTGAAAATAATAATTAGTACTTTTGTGACTCTGGTGCCGAGGTACAGATGTAGACATTATATGAGCAGTGATACTCTTGGGGCAGGATCCAGAAGCAGTACTGAGGGTAATTTAGAGGAGAATGGAGTTAGGTAACTCATTCTCGAGATGGCGTCTGTTTTCACCAGCAGCCTTGTCCTTCATAACTTCACAGCTAAAATAGTCTTTGCCATCATGGGCATGAGACTAGATGCATCTTCTGTATGTGTGTGTGTGTGTGTCTGTGTGTGTGTTTTGTCATGAGAGGCTCCAATTACAGTGAAGGGAGGTGGACGACAAGGGAAACAGAGAAAGGCAGAGAATGATGAGAGGTTGCTCTTCAAACACCTGCGGCTTCCATAGAACAGGTCTCGTGTGTAGAGAAAAAGGGAAGATAAAGGTGTGTGAATTAACTACAGAAACACTGGATCTTAGTCATACATGTTCATCCGAGAGACAAGAGATCCTGTGTGTAACTAGAAGGTAGGAAGGTAAGGTGTGTATGTAAGCACGCGTGCAAATCAGGTGTCAGTAGCTGTGTTTCCACTTTGCGGTGAAGCCGGCTCTGCCGTTGGCATGGCGACAATTGCAGCGGCATGAGGCTGCTGTCATGGTAACACAGTACACTAAGGAGGGGGTCGAGGGCCACTGCTGTTCACTTTGTCCTTTTCTTTTGTTTGCTGCATTTTTTCCTGCTGGTCCACTACCTCAGCCCATGTGTTTGTGTGTGAGAGAGAGAGAGAAAGAATGAGTGACAGTTTTCGATGTCATTGTTGCTATGTAGGTTTCCTGACCGTTATTGTCTGTTGTATGTGAGATATGTATGTATGTGTGTCTTTGTATTTGTGCATTTCTAGGACAAAATGTCCAGACTCACTCTCCCACTTTACCGGGATTTTGCAACAGGGAGAGTCCTAGCTAGAAAATGGGGATTGAATTGGCCCTGACTAAAAAAACTGTGTAAAGGAGTGAAAACCAGTGAAAAACAGGGCTGACCTACAATAACAAAGTCAACAAAACTATACAGACTTTATGGGGGTTTTTTTGTTTGTTTTTTTAACAGAAGCTCAATGTTTCATTGTTTAAAATTGAAATGCACATTACATATTTTATTGAATTACTATTAAAATAAGTACACATCCCTTCAGAGAGAACATCCCTAAAGGTGCTATTGACATGAAATTCTCACCAGATGTCGGTAAAAACCCATCCAATACACACATACAAAGAAACACTTGCAAACCATAGATGTCCATAAATTAAGTTCTGTGTAATAAAATGGAATGACACAGGGAAACAGTATTGAACACATTTGCTGAAATTTATTTGATACTTCGTACAAAAGCCTTTGTTGGTGATGACAGCTTCAAGACGCCTCCTGTATGGAGGAACTAGTCGCATGCTTTGCTCAGGTGTGATTTTGGCTCATTCTTCCACACAAACAATCTTCAAATCCTGAAGGTTCCGTGGGCCCCTTCTATGAACTCTGAGTTTTAGTTCTTTCCATAGATTTACTACAGGATTCAGGTCAGGTGAGTGCCTGGGCCGTTCTTGCAGCTTTATTTTCCTTCTCTGAAACCTATTGAGTTTCCTTGGCTGTGTGTTTGGGATCATTGCCTTGCTGAAATGTCCACCCTCGTTTCATCTTTTTCATCCTGGGAGATGGCAGCAGATTTTTATCAAGAATGCCTCTGTACATTTTTCCATTCATCATTTCTTCAATTATATGAAGCGTGCCAGGGCCGTATGCTGAAAAACATCCCCACACCATGATGTTCCCACTCCAAACTTCACTGTTGGTATGGTGTTTTTGGGATATACAGTGCCTTTTGACCTCCAAACATGGTGTGTATTATGGCATCTAAAGAGTTCAGTTTTGGTCTCATCTGACCAGACTATATTCTCCCAGTATTTCACAGGCTTGTCTAAATAATTCTTTTCACTCCTCTGTCTGAAATCTTGCAGGGAGCACCTGGTTGTGGCTGGTTTATGGAGAAATGATGTTCTTCCCACTTCCGGATTATAGCCCCAACAGTGCCCACTGGAACCTTCAGTATTTTAGAAATTCTTCTGTAACCAATGCCATCAGTATGATTTGCAACAGTAAGGTTGCAGAGGTCTTGAGAGAGCTCTTTGGTTTTACCCATCATGAGATGTTTCTTGTGTGACACCTTGGTAATGAGACACCTTTTAATTTAACATCAGTTGGGACTGAACCAGTTGATATTAATTTGCACTAAGTGGCAGGATTGCTTTCTATTTACTGATAGATTTCAGCTGGTGTCATGACTTTCCATGCCTTTTTGCACCTTCCTTTCGTCATGTGTCATTCCATTTTATTACACATAACTTCATTTATGGACATCTGTGATTTGATTTCTTTGCATGCGTGGATCGGATGGGTTGTTGCCCATGTCAATAGCTCCTTTAGAAATATATTTACTTAGAAAATGGGTGACATGTTCAATACTTATTTTACCCGCTGTATGAGGGTGGACATACAGTACCTTGAGCAGTATTCACCTTCCTTAACAGTCATCCGATTTGTCTAAATTACAAATTGCACCGTGTTGATGTATTGTATTCCAAAAGGCAGAAAACGAAAGGCTAACTGTTTTATGTAATGAAAATATTATTTGACCAGAAATAATAACAACAGTACTGTTTCCTCTTTACTGTGGAAGCTCCAAGTCTACAAAAAGGAAAGATATATAGTTATGAGGATACACTTTGCTGACAATTTTCTTCTACACGTGAATTCAGTGTTATTTGCGGATTTAGAGGTTTGGTGCGGCAGTGGGAGAGCAATTTGGTTTTGTTGACCAGGGCGGGATGGGTGGCGAGTGATTTTATTTTGATGCTGGCGGGGGGGTGCCTTTTTGCAAACAGGGGTTTTGTAAACTTTGTAAATGTTTCGTTTGTATAATTTTTGTTATGTTTTTTGTGGCACAGATTTAGGTGGCGTGGTCCAGCAAAAAGAAATGATATCAGTGGAAACACTGGAATCATTGAAGAAGTTTTCTTGTAAAAGACTTTTTATAAAAGCTGCATCATATCATCTAGACACCACCTGGACAAAGTTGTCCCTTAAAACTCAGCGTTAGAGCAAGAAGGGGAACAAAAGGGGAACAATCTCTATGAAGAGGCTGTAGAGTTCAGCGGGTGAGACCGAAATGATGGTGTGCCAGTCAGTGTACTCTGATCTGTGTGGGAAGGTATCTAGAAGAAAGGCCAATGAAGAAAAAACACAGAAAAGTATGGAGTGACCCAGAAAAAATGTGTGATAAAATGAGCCACAAATCAAAATGCTGTTTGTTACAAACGTAACACTGCCCAGTCATTAAGGAAACTCATCCCAGCAATGAAGTTTGGAGATGGCAGCATGGTGCTGAGGAAAGATTCTCATCAGTGGAGACTCTTTGTGACTCTTTATGTTTTAAAACTGAAGGTCGGATGAATGGTGCAGAATTTAGGGAGACACTGCATGACAACTTGCCTCAATCTTTAATAAAACTAAAGCTTGGGAGAAGCTTCGCCTTTCAGCAAAACACTAATCCCAAACACAATGCCAAAACAACACAAAATTGGTCAAATAACAAAACGTCAAAGTCCAGATCTCAGTCCAGTTGAAAATCTCTCACAGTATTTGAAAATTGTGGTCCACAACCGTCACCCAACCAACCTGAGCTACCTGGAGCATTTACATTCCTGGAAGAATGGGTGAAAACCACTCCCAAACAGTATTCAAAGCTGGACGAGTTTTAACGCAACACCACATGTATTGGACTGAGGGGCCTGAATACTTTGGCAAGCAGGCCTTTTCATTTGTATTTTTTCTGCTGTGAAATAATGAATTTATACTTTTTTTTACGAGCATATTGATTTGCAGTAAAAATACTATCTGGCCATGTTGTTTGTAATCTAGACAAATCTGATGACTTTTAAGTAACTTTAAATACTGTGCTAAAGTTTTGGCATTACATTAAACTGGCATTACATGTGAAAATGCCTCATTTAAGAATGATTTCTTACAGTTACTTTAAAAAAAAATGTTTCATTTAAATGGGGGTATTCAAATTTTTGCATAACAGTATGTGTAATCCCTTACCCCGACAGGTAAAAAGAAAAAAAAAAGCCCGCATGTGTGTTTTTGTGTGTGTGTGTGTGTGTGTGTGTGTGTGTGTGTTTGGTCTTGATGTTTGTTGGTTTAACGTAATTGGCTCTTGTAGATTGCCTCCTCTGTTTTGAAAGTGCAGGGGGGCGTTTGTTTTCTAATTCTGTGTGCATGTGTGTTTGCCGTCTTTAGAGGTACGGAGGAAGTGTTCCAGGCTCTGGAAGATAACCAGGTGACTCTGTCCACGATGAAAGCCTCGCGCTTTATCAGGGCTTTTGAGAAAGAGGTGGACCGCTGGGAGCGCTGCTTGTCACTAGTGCTGGAGGTCATAGAGATGATCCTTACTGTCCAGAGGCAGTGGATGTACCTTGAGGTATACGCACACACACAACCAAATGTAAAATCACTCTCATAAACTAGAACTGTACTTAACTGTACATCTGTATTTATGCTCTCATAAACATTTCATATTGTCATTTATGTTTTCAAGCCTCTGCAAACACACATACACATCGTTATGTACATCATTTACCCGTGTCAGCTTACATATTCAAAGGAAATAGGGCCTGTTTTCTGAAAAGGATCCTCTTATCATATGTAATTTGTTTTCCAATACTGCTGTACTTTTTCACACACTGCAGCATCATGTTTGTTGTGAATATGATCAGGTGGTTAACCGAGCATTCTCAAACACACACGCACATCTGCAAACCTTCACTGACTCACCCTAACCTCACATGTGTAGACGTCAGTAGAGTTCCTCTCATTTGTTTCGTTTAATGAAGCCCATATCACTGCATAGACACAACAGCACGTTTGTACTGCTGAAGGTTCACTGGGTTAGCCTTGACCCCCAGTATCTCTGGAGTGATACATAAACATAAATACACACTCTCTGATGATTGCACAAACACACACTGGAGCTTGAGCATGCAGAGCCATCTGTTCTCTTAACAGTGATGAAGAGAGTACATAGCGGCTGTCAGAAGAGATCTCCTGTGTATGTACGCGTGTGTGTGTGTGTGTTTATATAAACACCTGTGATTCTTTTCACAATTTATTTCTAACTCTCTGCCTCCCCCAGAACATCTTCCTAGGGGAGGACATTCGTAAGCAGCTGCCTCGTGAGTCCGCCGAGTTTGATGGCATCAACTCCAGCTGGAAGACCATCATGAACCGACTAAACAAGGACAAGAACGCTCTGAGAGGAACACACCACTCAGGTACAAATAGGGGTGGACAGTGTAGCCATCCCAGGTGGGAAAAGCCTGATTCACAACAACTTTTGACTATAAAGAGAAAGGAATAATAGAGGCCTTACATCTTAAAAATACACCTGAACACCTGTCTAGTCTAGTTAGTTTCATTAGAGCAGATCTGTCCAAAGTGTGGCAACTGGTAGCCTGTTTGATTTGGCTAGAAAGTTACCCTGACCCCACATTTTTGAGAGAACATATATTTTAGTGTACTGTTTGTGCCCTGTTAATTATTTTTCTTTTAAATTTGTATACTTTAATCTATTTTAGTAAGAAAAACTATTATGTGAAAATTGTTAAAATTTCCAGATGTACTATTCATATCCCAGGCCTTTCAGTTCATATATGTAAACTCAGCTGCAATTTTTAATGGAATGTTTTTGTAATGTCTTAAAAAACAGTACATTTATACATATCCACCTGTTTGTCTAACAGTTTAGCCCTGCCCATTCATGTTGAAGTAATAAAGAGTATTTCATTTTGGATAGCATTTTGAATGATGCACAGTACAGTACAGAGAACTGCAGACATTTACATTTATCACCAAAACTCTATAGGGTATATAGATAGATTGGAGAATTGTCTTGTAAAAATGAATTATGACTGTTGCAAGAGGAAAATCATCCCAGACTTCAGGGGTGGAAGTAAATATTGAAGATTACTTCTATAAATACATTTTAATTTTTCTTGTTTTTGGCCCACTTCTAATCAACATATAGCACTCTAGCCTCCAAAACAAAACATTTGGGGACACGTCATTCAATTTTGGTCATACAGGACTGATAGAAGAGATAGAAGAAAGAACACAACCATTCAAAATTTCCAGTGTTTTCAGTAATATTTTCAGTTTTTTCAGTAATATAATGTTGTGTTTTCAATAATATATATAAAAAAATTGGTTGCAGATGAATGCATAATGTGATTCTAATACTCTTAGTGCATTGCAACTTCACAGATTTCAAATAGCTAGTAGGAGGCTTGGAGGCTGTGAAAAATGTATTGTATTCTTGTAACATGCCAGAGGAAGTTAGTAAAAATTGAAGTTAATAAAAAGGGAAAAGGGACTCCCTTGTGCTTCAAATGTAGTCACTAATTCTTTGCAAGAAAAATGTAGAGTGGCTGTAATATAATGTTTATGATTTACTGATTATTTTTGTACAAATTTTGAAAAACAGTTAGATCTCTACTTTATAAAAAAAATATCTAAATTGGAATTCTAAATGTTATAATTGTATGTAAAACAATAAATATTATGGATATGATGCATGGTTTTCGAACAGTAGTGTATGTACTGGACTCGATTCTACATGGATATATACTCATAAATTGGCACCTGATTTTGATAAAGGGAAAGGTGAAAAGTCCTTTGAGATTTCTGCGACTTCAGAGCACAGCATGTAGTTGTGAATAATGCAGTAGAGCTAAGGAGAACACAGGCCATGAACTCACCCCTCTCTGTGCCAGGTCTGCTTGAGAAGCTGTCTGAAATGAACAGCAAGTTGGAGGAGATCCAGAAATCTTTAGACATGTACCTGGAGACCAAGAGACAAATATTCCCTCGATTCTACTTCTTGTCTAATGACGACCTGCTGGAGATACTTGGACAGTCCCGTAACCCGGATGCAGTGCAGCCTCACCTCAAAAAATGCTTTGACAATATCAAGACCCTTCGGATCAACAAGGTTAACTCAAACACACTGTTACAGACTAACAAATAATGGTGTAGTCCATAGAGCTGAAGTCAGATCCTCATGCGACTACATCAGTACAGATTTTATCAATATTGCAAATAGATCTTGTCTTGATAGCCAAAAGCTAATCTTGGTTGCATGAGTTCTGACCTGGTCAGGGCCTGAAATGTACATTCAACCAATTCACATAGTCTCTGTGTGTGTGTGTGTGTGTGTGTGTGTGTGTGTGTGTGTGTGTGTGTGTGTAGGTAGGGATCGGCGGTAATAAGTCTGAGGCTGGTGGAATGTTTTCTGCTGATGGGGAGTTTGTGGAGTTCACTCATCCTGTTCTTCTAGAGGGCCCAGTAGAGGTGATGTCCAAACAACAGCAATTCAGAAACACTCTTACTGTTAGAATTCCCCTTACTTTCAGTTAACATCTGACTTTGCGCTTTGCTTTGGTCTTGGTGTTTGTGTTCATGCGTGTGTGTGTGTGTGTGTGTGTGTGTGTGTGTGTGTGTGTGTGTGTGTGTGTGTTTGCGTGTTTGTGTAGGCATGGTTGTGTGATGTTGAGCGTACCATGCGCTGGACATTGAAAGACAGTCTGAAGAACTGCCGTCTAGCCCTTAAGAAAATGACTGGAAAAAGAGACAAGTGGGTTAAAGATTGGCCAGGACAGGTGAGTGACCCCTGTGTGTGTGCCTGAGTTTGAGTGTGTGTGTGTGTGTGTGTGTGTGTGTGTGTGTGTACATGTGTACAGTTGCTTTCTGTATCTGTGCAGATGTTGATAACAGCCAGTCAGATCCAATGGACCACAGACGTCACTAAATCCCTGATTGTAGCCAAAGAGAGAGCCGACAAATCCGCACTCAAATCCATGAAGAAGAAACAGGTGACATGAGTTATTTTTTTCCGTTCAGTCATACCCTACAAACACTGATTTATTTTCATAAGGCATAAACACTGATTGCTTGCCATTTTAGCTGTTGATTTTCGGTCACATGCTCCTTGAAATTTCATCATGTAATGCAGTGTACAAATCATGTTCCTCACTAAATCCATGGCATGACTCTAAACAATGCCATGGCATGTCACACAGGCCAGTGATGTAAGTGTCACCAAGCACTTTTGTCATGCGTCTGTGGCAGGTGTCCATGCTGCACCGCTACTCTGATGCCATCAGGGGAAACCTCTCGAAAATCCTGCGGCTCAAGATCGTCGCCTTGGTTACAGTGGAGGTCCATGCACGTGATGTCATTGACAAACTGGCCAAAGCAGGCTGCTGTGATGTCAATGCTTTCGACTGGCTCTGTCAGCTTCGCCTCTACTGGGATAAGGTGTGTGAGAAGGAGAGAGAGAGAGAGAGAAAGGGACAGAGAGAGAGAGAGAAAGATTGTACATGGGTGCTATGGTGCTAATGGTGATGCTGGTGTGTGCTGAAATTGTATTAAAATATTGTGACTCTGTTTCAAAACTACATGACTTAATTTTTTCAGTTTGTATTACACAAATTGAGCACAGCGGCTGTCTTTTACACTGGGTGAATGCTTTCTAAAAACCAGCAAAAGTAGTTTGAAATTTCTTGGAATAAAATCACATTACATTTTGACTTCTCTTGTAAAGTATTTTCGACATGGATTTGTTATATGACAGAGCTGAAAGTGGACACGTTCCTGTGAATCTCTTTTGCATTAACATATGTTTTATGTCCAAATCATATCTGGATATAATTTGGTAAGATTCCATTTACACTTTTGTACCCTAAAATGTGTCCCCTGCATGACCAGATGGTCAAATTATAAAAAAAAGTACATCAACACTTAAGTTGTTTCCGTTTACTTGTGTTTACTTCTGCCCTCTGTCACCACATGAATCAACAGCCTTGGCTTGGGCACTTTCATCAGCCCAGGCTACAAGAAGGCGCTTTGGTAACTCTAGCCTTGCATATCCTTCATCCTGCAATGCCTTGTTCATCCTCTCACTTGCTGGTCAGCACTCAGGAAATGCATTTCCACTTGTATGATTGTACGTGGATGTAGAAAACCCGTTCTGTTTACACTTGTGTTGGATGTGGTCAAGATCCAATCTGACCACCTCCGAATGCGGTTTGAGTGATCTGACCGTAAACTGATCACAATGCGGTCTGGATGTGTTTACACCTGGCTTTTCATGCAGACAAGTGAAATCTGAATGCGACCGGACCATCAAACACATGTTAATGCAAGGTATAAACAGCCTCTGTATGTGCTGACTGATTAATACAGTGATGTAAGCAATGTTTTGAATACTTAATATAGCTCTGTCAATAAGCTTAGAAATGGACTAAATTGACAGAGGGTGAAATATACGGAAATACTGAGGATATTAGTCACCCATCAAATGACAAATCAAAGCTGTTTATTTACATATGTGTGCATGTATGTGTGCCCGCAGGATGTGGATGACTGCATTATCCGACAGACCAACACACGCTTCCAGTATGGTTACGAGTACCTGGGCAACTCTGGCCGGTTGGTCATCACCCCTCTCACTGACAGGTACGGTAGCCATAGCAACATAGCAGTCCTTACCTATAAAAGGTAATAGCGACTGGCCTGGGAGCCGAAGCTTATTGGATTCCCTGGAGCCGAACGGTTTTCCCGCTCTGATGTTAAGCTGGCGGATGAGTTTCCCCAAAGCATTTATATGCATTTGCATCTTTCTCAGAACTCAACTCGAAGCTAAAATCCTCGTAAGCACAAGGCCTTGTTGTTTATGATAACATTGTTCCTGCGAACAAGGCTCATTTCCCTGGAGTCGATTGGACATTGCTGCATGTGCAGTATGTTCATCCAATGGAGGGCACTTCATCAGATGTACCCTGGACGTATCAGGGAGATTACCATTAGTGAAAATGTGATAGTCCCTCATGTCATTACAGATAATGCTACTCCTATGGTCCTTGGTAGTCGGCTCACATGATAATGGATAATATGAACACCCCTGTAATAATCATTATAAAAAGAATATCCGCTTTCTTATAATAATCATCTTTCAATAAATACATTAGGGCTAACGGTATTGGGCTCATCAAAGTCAGGATCAGCCAAAGCAATAGCAGGCTGGCTGATATTTTCATTAACATTATGAGATGGACCGGGATCAGTGGAGAGCCGACAGCCGCAGCAGAGCAAATCTGCAGCATCAGCGTCAAGGTGATAATGAGCCCGCTGACCTGAAAGAGAGAGAGACTGAGATCACCAGTGTGCCGATAAGATTTGATCTGATGTGATTTGATTTCACAGACAGAAAGAAAGAGAGAGATACATGCACCTTGAGCTCGGGTTCCAGGCTTCCACATGTAAGCGCTACAGTGGCAGTCTGAAGATTCTCCCCCCCTCTATAATTTATTCATGGGATCCACATGGGAAGTGAGAGTCAAGAATCAATAGCTTTTTTTTTTTTGCTTTTTTTTTTTTTTTTATTGCATCCTTTTGAAACAGCAGAATGGCGCTGAAAAACACAGCTGCAAAATGATCTTCCATGAAATGAAAGAAAACATCTAATCCTGGCTTATGCTGATGAGCACATGACATCCTAAACCCACTCAAGGACATGGAGAATGGGCTTATGGGTGTCTTTCATTCTTCCTCTGTATGTGTGTGAGGAACTGTCAACACTCATTTTTATAAACGCTCAAATTTGGGTCTGTTTAAATGTGGTTTGTGTGTGTGTGTGTGTGTGTCTATGTGTCTGTGTGTGTGAGAGAGAGAGATTCCGTGGTGCTGCAGTGCTGTCTGTCTGTGTGCATGTCTTCATATTCACTATTTTCACCAACTAAACATATCCTGGTACATACTTGTTGACAGTGTTCTTTGGAGTTCTTATATCTTTTTTGTAGCTGTGATTGTATGGCTTATCATCACGTAGCACATCTTATTGCTTTGACTTGGAAAGATGCGATTCTAAATTGTTCTTGATTAGTCTCGATGTGTCTCAGTTTTTTTAATGTATATGTAATTTATACAGGTATGTTTAGATTCTTTATATCATTATATAGAATATGGACAATGTTGACTAATTAGATGAAAAACTGAAATCATATGAAATCATGAATATAAATAGCACTGAGTAAAGAAGTTTTTCACTTCTTGTTGGAAAGTTCTGACTACAAACATGTTCGTAGATGGCTGTTCCTTCTTTATAATGAAACATGCAAAAGCTGCTTGAGTGTTACTAGCACTCCCTGCCTGGAGAAACTCCCGATTGCTTTACATACTCTGCTCATTAAATGAATTCCAAAGTCACGTGGTCTACATGTTAAATCGGAGTACAAATGCCGTCACTGGGGTAAGTTTATTTTACAGTAGGGAAAAAATAGATTATGATGTTTTGTGGATTGATCTATAGGGAACTGCAATGCTTTTACCAATCATTTATTTTTTATAATACTGCTAATTTTTCTTAAAACTCCTCATACTGATAACATATGCTTCTGAAGTACAAGTATGTATTGTCACTGCCTCAACAAATTTCTAAATTTCCACTTTTGTTTTTTTTTTTAAAAAAACAAAAACAAATTTAACATTGTGTCAAAAAATTTAATCACGAATGGACTAACAGAAATGGTCTGAAATTACTTGGAATAGAATCTTGTTAAATCAGCTTACATAAAAGTAAAAAAAAAAAAGTTTATTCCTTTTGATGGAAGCTACGATTTGGAGGCACAAGGTTTTGTTCTGACAAAAAGCCTATGCTGAATTTATTTAATTGTACCATACTGCATAAAGAGCTATTTTAGAAAGTTTGCATCTGTGACAGCTACAAAGTGTAGTTGTGGATAGTTTGTGTTTTAAAAATAGCTCAAATTACGCTGTGTGATTTTATAGTAATTTGTACTGCGGTTGCTGTTGTTTTTATGTGCGCACATCTGGTTGCTAAGTTACCGCCACAGCGTGATGAAACAGAGCGGATTTATAAAGTGCGCACCAGTTGGCAATTCAATACTCTTTTATATGCATGGAAACCGTATTGAGTAAAATGAGTGACTTCTTTTGCAGGTGCTACATGACGCTGACCACAGCCTTGCATCTGCACCGTGGTGGTTCTCCCAAAGGCCCGGCAGGCACGGGCAAGACAGAAACGGTGAAAGACCTAGGAAAAGCCCTGGGAATGTATGTCATTGTGGTCAACTGCTCCGATGGCCTAGACTACAAATCCATGGGCCGCATGTACTCTGGCCTCGCTCAGGTACATGTTATTAACGTGTAAAAGCAACCACATGATCATTTAAGCACACTGTGGGGAGAGAGGGAGCAGCCAAGGTGGCATAATGAATTGTGCACATTATTAAATGATTATATTTGTGTGTCTTCCCAGACCGGCGCATGGGGTTGTTTTGATGAATTTAACCGCATTAACATTGAGGTGCTGTCAGTAGTGGCCCAGCAGATCCTCTCCATCCTCTCAGCTCTATCTGCAGGAGCCACCAACTTCATCTTCGAGGGCAGAGATATCAGTCTGGTCTGGTCCTGCGGCATCTTCATCACCATGAACCCTGGTACACCGAGAAACAGAATACATATAATTATTTGTTTATGAATGTTAGCTGAGCTCCTTTAGAGCTTGATTGAATTAAGAGATAGGAAATATCTGTGTAATTATACTTGAATTACTTGAATTATTCCAGTTGAAATCTTATAGCCTGAATGTATACACAACAGAGGTCACACTAAATAGGCCATATCAATAACAAATGTTTAGCAGGCTTTGCTATTACATTACCAGAAAGTCGGCTTGATCAGGATTACTGCTTCTGATGGAGCTCTGGGTTCAATTACAGCAAGTCATTCATTCCGAAATGGTTACTGTCTCGTTCTAGAAACTATGCCTATTTCACATTTGTACTGAATTAAAATCTCTGACCTTGTCTGTAGTCATTTAATTTGTAGAACCCACACAAGTAAAATAATCCAGCTTTAATATGCCTTTTTTTGTTTTTAAGTAACCGTGGGTCTGCGTTATGATGTGTCACTGTGAGTTTGTAGAGATTTTTGCATTCTATTCAAGTTTTCGTTTATTTATTTCTGCCTTAAATGGGTCCCTACTCCCTCTTTGGTACTGTAGTATTTAGAGGTGAACTAATTGGTTTACGGAAAAGTGATAAAGACACATAAATTTGGACACTTTCACATCATCAGTCCACGTAACTACTCACCAGTCGCATAAATACACCAACATTAGCATCAATTGCTTGCGGTGTAGAAGCTGGTTTCTTATTTGTAGCTGCAGCCATGTTGTAAGGTTATCAAAAAGTACAGGAGACAAGGAAAAGGCAAGAAACCTGACAGGATTATGCATTTCATTCTTAGTCTATGTCTGCTCTATAAGAAGCAGTAGATAGAGTCTTCATATTTAACTACACTGTAGAGCTGTGTTCTCGAAGTTTGTCCAGAGAGCTGAGACGGTCTTATATGTTTTATTATCAGCAGCTCAGTGGCAGCGGCCGACCTATTCTGTTGTCCATTGCTTAGTAACGAGAGATTCACTGTGGTGTTCACTAAAAATAACAGGTGCATTGTAGGATATTTGTGTGTCCTCAAAATTACTCTGGAATTTCCATTTATTTCCAGTTTGGATATTAAGAGAAAAATGGCACGCATACTCAGTGGTGCCCTAAATCACACATAAGCATCCATTTCGGTCACAGCCTGCGTTTTTCTCTGTGTGTGATTCTGCTGTAGGTTACGCCGGTCGTACCGAGTTGCCTGATAATCTGAAGTCCATGTTCAGGCCCATCTCTATGGTCGTGCCCGACTCCACTCTGATTGCTGAAATTACTCTATTTGGAGAAGGCTTCAACAATTGCAAGGTTCCATTGCATGTTCATTCATTCTTCAGTACATACAAATATCCTTTTTTAGGTCCAAGTGTTGACGTGAAAATTAACATTACATGTTCAAAACCTAAACTGATCCTGACCGTTACATATGTAGGTTCTTTTTGAAGCATTAAGGATGTGCCAGTTAAATTTTCAGGTGCTGTTTACTAAATCCACCTTTGATAGGGAGTCAAGTCAGCCTGAACTATTGTCTATGACGCTGCTTTAAAAAGGCCAAAAGATCATGAACAGGATTAGATCGTTATCAGATAGAGCGAGAGAGAGAGAGGAATGGGCAGCGGGGTAGTGTTTAGTATTAAACTCAGCTTTGGAGCTGGAGAGGATTGGATCAGATAGGCAAACACAGATGAGCCCACTCACACAAACACACACACACACACATACGCACAGACACACTCACACAGACACATGCAACACAGACAC
>JBBJLS010000011.1:2062180-2075543 GCA_037577275.1 Bryconaethiops microstoma
TCTCTCTCTCTCTCTCTCTCTCTCTCTCTCTCTCTCTCTCTCTCTCTCTCTCTCTCTCTCTCTCTCTCTCAGGTGTTGGCTAAGAAGGTGTTCACTCTTTACTGTTTGGCAGTGCAGCAGTTGTCAAAGCAGGATCACTATGACTTTGGCTTGCGTGCGCTCACCTCTCTGCTTCGCTACGCCGGCAAAAAGCGCAGAGCCTGCCCCGACATTGCAGATGAAGAGGTTACACCTGCACACATGCACATGCACACACACTCACACACACACACCCAACATACACACACACACACACACACACACATTGTCTCTACACACATACACATTTGACCAAGACCTCAGCTGCACTTTGCCAGAAAGCAGTACCGAAGCACATTATAGCCAACTTCTATGTCCCAAATGATGTGTTATCTGAAGTGGTGTGTTTGCATGGGTGGATGTGTGTATTCAGCGATGAAGAGGCAGCTGACAGGGATGTAACCCTAAAACCTGTGCCTCACACCCCATTTGTAAAACTGGCTGTGATCAAAAATGTATCAAAGAGGACAAAAACTTGAAAAGGAAACTTAAAAAGGACTGTCTCTTTTACCTGAGTGAAACCTCTCCCCTTCTCTCTTTTTCTGTGTCGATACTGTTGCCGGTGTTAATTAAAAAAAAAAAGTGCCACTTGATTATTAAAAATTTCATGCTAGAATATTGTCTGTATGTCGGAGTTAATATTAGGCTGCAATTGTAGCACTATTCTCTGGTTTTTTTACTGATAATTAAGTAATGAGTGAGAGCTATTGAAAGATTAAAGTAACGATTAACGAGAACCTTGATAGAAATGTAGTGAAGTAAGAAGTACAATATTTGTCTTTCAAATGTAGTGAAGTGAAAGTCATAAGTTTCTTAAAAAAAAAAACTACTCAAGTGAAGTACAGATACTCAAAAACTCTGCTTAAGTACAGTACTCAAGTAAATCTACTTCGTTACTGTCCACCACTGCCTGGCATAGCTTGAATTGTTCTGCTTCTCTGAAAATCACACCACAAATTAAATAACTAATCCAAATTGTCTTACTTTGACACTAATTTTAAAAAAATTACAATGTAAAAAGCAGTCACTTTTTTATGTTAATCCAGTAACATTGTTTCATAAGAATGTACAAGCAACTGAGCTTCAGCCTGCAGTTCTATTGATGGTTCAACGGTCACCAGTCTTCTCCAGAGAGGGCTGGTGTAGCTGCAGGTTTTTATTTCATTCAAGCAGGAGCAAAAACTCACCTGATTCCACTTCATTAATCAGCTGATCTCAGTCTTCAGACAATTGTTTAGTTATGTGATGTGTTCTACTGCTTAGTTATGATGAAAACCTGCAGTCACATTGGTGTGGATTAGAGAGGTGAATCCCGATTGTAATGCATTACACATTATAAGCATGTAACTCAAATCAATATCACTGAAACTAAAAATCAATATTAAATGATACTAACACTGGCAAAATAATACATACTGCTTATTGGTTGGCATATAAGAGAGCAGTTTTTTCAGTTCCTCCTTTGTTTGGCAAAAATCTAATTAACAAAGATTTTCCCCACTCTTACCCCAGGTTTAGTTGTTTGGCCAAGCGTTCAAATTTTGCTAACCTTGCTAACTCATGAATAGTCAATAGACTTTTCAGTAAAAACATCCTCAAAACTTCTCTCAGCCAAATGAGCAGACAACAGGGTCTGTTTTCACGAATCACTTTAGGAGTGCTTATCTAGAATCAGTTTTTGTCACAATGACCATCATAAATACAGAAGATCTGATCTGAATTTATTGACACTTACTCAGCCAGTCCTGGTGCTGTTTGAAATGGTTGTATGTACAGGTGAAGTTGTGTTTATTTTTAAAGCTCACACTAAGTCATAGTTTATTGCAAATTAAATCGACAAATACCACAACATAACCCAAGCATAACTCTTTGCGCCCTCTAACTTTACCCTTTTGACTGCAGATCCTTCTCATGTCTATGAAGGACATGAACATTGCTAAGCTGACGTCCACTGACCTCCCATTGTTTAATGGAATCATCCAGGACCTCTTCCCTGCTGTGGAGACGCCCACCATCGACTATGGCAAGGTAGGATGCCTTTCTGCCATCGTACAGTGAGATCGCTAGCGTATGCCAGCACTCGTGGAAGAATAGAAGCAGCAGAGGAACGGTTCTACCTTAGTGTGGTTTTGCTGTGCATGCTATAATGTATACCAAGCAGGAGACAACGGGTCCTGCAAGAGCTGATTCAAACAAATTCATCTGCATACAAGTCTTGCATTAAAAGATATTGCATTTTTTTCCAGCCTGCTAATTACGCAGCAAATGACTTAAATATGACTCATTGACTGACTCTGTCTGTTCTGTATATTATGTGCGCAAGCTTCAAAAAAGCTTCATCAAATGCTTCAGCTTGCTTTCTGTGAAGCAGTGTGGTGTGTGTGTGCTGCGGCAGGCCTTTGTGAGTCAGATATGCAGCATAATGCAGACGCTTTGCTTGGCACGCGTCTCATCACCTACGCGTCTGGAGTCTGGACAGCCAGCAGCTGCTGCCTGTATCAGCCGCACTCAAGTGTGAGAGACAGGAGATGGAGGAACAGCATGCACACACGCGCACACACACACACACAAACACACACACACACATAGATTTGCATTCACAGGAATCACACATATTTACTCTGTACCATTTTATCGAAGGGCAGTATGCGTAAGGCTTATATGATATCTACATAAAGTGGTACCCCACGACCTGTTTGTGCACTCACAGTCACATACAAGCACGCACATTCGAACATGCACGCGCACACACTCTCCTCGTGTTTTAGAAGCCTTTCCCCTACACTGCCTCCTCTCAAGCTCATTTCACTTGGTGAATGTTTTCATTGCACTTCCATATCAAGCAGACAGCTCCACCCTCAGCTCTTAATGCTAATGTGTTCTTGCTAAGATGCTTCTGATCTGTTCTTTTTTTCCTGCCTCTCTACCCGGTTAATGAGGCAAGAGAGAAATAAGAGCGAGGGATTGAATTAAAAGAGAGAGTTTAGTGAGAGCGCTTTAGTGCCTCACTTGTGATTTGGCACTGAAGTGTGTGTGTGTGTCTTTCTCTGGGGGGTGCTGGGAGTGCTTATGGTTATTAAGTTTGAGACGCACTCTTTGCCAGTTCATTTGTACTTGGCGATCATCTAGGGGTTCAAACGCTCTGATCTGTAACACCCAAAGGCTGTTCAAAACATGTGGCTGTTGTCTGTTGCCTGTCTTCTTGCAGTTGTCCAAACGTTTTGTCACCAATACTGATTTAAGAAGCTACAAATGGAGACACTCAGTCAGCCTATATAATTGCACCTGGTCAAAAGTAAAACGGATGCCCGTAGTTTTAGTTTAAGAGTGCTTCACTGACTATTGCGATTACTTGTACAACAGTAATATGCTTTTTACTTGGTCATATTTCTCAAATTCAAGCAAAGAAAACTTGGCAAAGTCTCAAATATTTAAAAACAACAGGGATGTGACAATGCACTGAAACATATCTTGACAGAGTGCATCATGGACATGTGATGAGAATCTGCATCAGAATTAGTGCATCAGTTTTCAGTAGGAAACCGCTTAAATGGGCATTCTAATAATTATGATGGGTTGATGCAGCTGCATTATTTCAATGTCGGACTTTGCAGACAGTCAGCACCAATCAACAGCCCACTCCATCATGTGTTCATGCACCACACTCTTCCCGCTTCCCAGTTGTAGTCTCATTAGTGGACTACGCTACAGTTGAATGCAATCATCATTTTTCTTTAATACATATTTGTTTTCTTTATTCAAAACATCATGACTGTCAAAACGTGATGTCAGTATCATGGATATAGAAGCAGGGAAGCCAAACTTCCATGTGTGTGACATTTTTGTTTTGTTTTGTCATGAATCTGTTTTGTGACCGGATTTACTGATTTGGTTTGTATTGCTATTAAACAAGTGAATGGGTGGTAACTGTCTGTTTAACTGCGTCTATAAAGACTGACGTAGCAGCATGAAACCATTCCATGAAACGGTTTTTATCACATTTGAGGCATCTGTTCATTACACCATGAAACAAACTGCTAAATACTGGTTCATAAGCTGTGATTTATCTGCCAGTGCCCTAATTTCACGGGGCCTAATTTCGGTGTTTGTTGATGTTATCAGCCAATGAATATAGCCCGAATTTTTCTCTCATTCTCTGTCTTTCTTTCTTTCGCCCCTGTTCTCTCTAGCTGAAGGAGACCATAGAAGAAGAGCTGAGTCAGAGTGGTCTACAGGTCACTCCCTTCACCGTGACTAAAGTCATTCAGCTATATGAAACTAAAAACTCGCGTCACTCCTCCATGATCGTAGGCAAGACAGGCAGTGCCAAGACTGTCACCTGGAGGATCTTACAAAACACGCTGACCACCATGCACCGCAAGGGCGAGCCTGGATTCAACCTCATCCGCGTGAGTCACCCTCCTTGTCTCTGAGACTGTTCCTTTAAGCTTCACTGACCATTTTGTGATTCAGACAGTCTTGCACACATACCCTACCAAGCATGTCACAATAACTAAGGCTTTTTATGAGCCTCTACCTATGCAGTTCAGGTCGTATTAGTTTATTTACTGCTATGTGCCAACCCGTGTGGACAAGCTTCAGAGACGAAAGACTAGTTATAAAAGTTATATGCACCAATAACATTTTCAAAGCAAATAAAATACACGGGACATACAGAAACTCAAGCACAAGACAGCATGAACTAATAACATTGGTGCGAAGTCTACAGCTTCTTTTTTTACCCTCTGTGTTTCTTAATTGCTTTTGAGATGCAATATCAATCAACTTATACATCAGTGACTGTGACTGACATGGAGAGCAATTACATTTGCACTGACCAGACAGCTTGTACATTTCAGCACCCTTTATTCCTTAGCATAGCTCACTATTAGACTAGCATAACGCTGCTTTGCCATATTGCAATCTCATTATCTCAAACATGTGCAGATTTAATGGCAAGGAGGAAGTCTCTGATCTGACATGGAGCTCTTTCTAAAGCAGCTGTTGTCTCTGAGGCTATGCTAAGGCATTCATTAGTATGAAAATGAGCCGCTGTTACAGAGCGTATTAACACAACGTTGTTTCGCATCCCTGACACCGAAACAAACCAGTCATACAAAGGAACCTTCCACGAGGTGCTCTTCTGATTGCTTAACATGGAACAAAAAGCACTCCACAGACTTACAGCTAACACGTGGGTGTTTCAAGAAGACACAGAGGTTCATACACTAGCTAACTATAATTGGTAGCACTCAGTACCCATTCTTGTTACAATATGTTGCGTGTTTGGGGTGGTGGGGGGGCATGTGTGACTCAATGCGGCTCATTTGCCGCTAACCCACTTGGCTGGAGCTCTGGGTCTCTGAAATAGCGTCTTTCCACAGCGCTTTGATTCCTCCATCCATTTCTCTTCATCCTCCATCACCTTCATCCCACCGGGCAAAAAACAGTTAGAGCTTTGTTCGTTCAATGCCACTTTTCCAAGTACTGTGACGTGATTAATTTAGAAGGCACCTCAAGCATGATTTCAAATTGTGAACTGAACCATATATCACGCTAATATCAGAGTTACAGTAAGGTTGATTGCCCAGATCTCTTGTGGCTTAGTCTGCTGGTGGTAGGGTGCATGCAGTGTTTTTTTCCCCCTTCTTCCCTTTAATGATGTCCTTAGAGTTTGGAATGTGTATAGGTGTGTTTTTGTACACTTTTGGGATAAACTCTCACTTTGTAGGAAAATCAAAGAAAAACAGGTTAGTCTATTACATCAAGCTGAGAAAACTGATCTTGAATTTGTAAAGTGTGTTTTATAAAAGCTACATGTTTCATTGTTTAAAGTTGAAAGAATGAAGCTATTTTTTTAAATCTGAAGTTAAGATTAAGGAAGAAATACCAAATGAAAAGAACAATCAAAATAAATAAGCGAAGAAACATAGTGGGTGCAGATGCTTCCAGATGCAATGCAATGTAATGTCCTCATGCAGACTCCAGCATAAACTATTTCTACTGACACTTAATTATCCCTACTCTATTCGTTATAGACTGTTCAGCAGTGATTAAGTCTGTACAGGAAGGCTATTGTGAGTTTTCTCCATAGAAACTTTCTCACTCTCCGGGTCGACCAGAGGAAGATGGGTTCCCCTTTTGAATCTTGGGAAGAACGTTTCTTCTTCCAGCATAGGGAGTTTTTCCTCACCTCTGTTGCCTCTGGTCGACCCGGAGAGTGGGTTGGTCTTGCTTGGTCACTTGAGGCTTGGACCAGGATTCTGTAAAGCTGCTTTGTGACAACTTCGATTGTAAAAATTGAAAATAATGCCAGGTTTTCATGCATGATATAGATAAACAGAATCCTACCATCCTATGGGGTATGTATGAATTTGTTGAGCAGGCCCAGTTGACCTTGATTTTCGATCAAGTTGGCAAAGGGAAACAATCTAAGTGACTTTGAAAGAGGTTCATTATTAGGGCACAGATGGCAGAAGCTTTTCATCACAAAGACTGCTCAACTGGCTAGTGTTTCAGTAGCAACAGTGACTAAAGTGACATCTGAATTTAGATTTATGGGAAAGACATCAGTAAACAGGGTTGAAAATTGTACTGGAAAGTGATCATCGAGTAACCACAGCACTTGTGCATCGGTGTTATATAAAAGGAAAAACAAAGAGCAATGAATTTCAGTGTAGGAAATTATCAGTCAGTGTCAGTGAGAACAGTCCATCCAGAACTACGCAGAGAGGGAGATTATAGTATGGCTACAGTGCATAAACTCATCATTACAAAGATAAACGTACATTTGACAGTTCAGTGGTGTACATACCACAGACACCGGTCTACAGAGATGTGGAAAATAGCGATATGGCCAGGTGAGTTAT
The DNA here is from genome assembly GCA_037577275.1 of Bryconaethiops microstoma. Taxonomy (NCBI): domain Eukaryota; kingdom Metazoa; phylum Chordata; class Actinopteri; order Characiformes; family Alestidae; genus Bryconaethiops; species Bryconaethiops microstoma. Next base: position 2,069,128 of record JBBJLS010000011.1, read on the forward strand.
CTTTCACCTTATTCTCCACAAATGGGTGAGTACATTTGTAGAGAATAACAAGGTGCACTGAAGCTGTTCTGGCAGCTTGTAATGACCCAACTCCATACTAAGATATATTATATTGGATTGTCATTTAATTTGTCACCCATCTATGTATGGACACAGTGCTTTCCACAAATATTGGCACCCCTTGTAAAGATTCGTAAAATAAAGGTTAGCAAAAATTCAACCTTTTGGTGAAAGAGTCTTATCTCACACTGGAAAAATAAGAAAAAATCTACCTTTAAGTGAAATAAATTTATTCAGAGAAAAACAAATCATCAAGGTATATAATTGTTTTTTAAGAAAATCACACGTGCCACAGTTTTTAAACCTATTTAATACTACAACCGCCGTTTGCCAGTGAAACAGCATTAAGTCTTCTCCTGTAACATTTTGTAAGTTCCTCTTTACAGAATATCTCTAGATCATCCAGGGTCCCTTTTTGGGGCACTCTACTCTTCAGCTCTTTCAGTGGGGTTCTGTTGTCAGCTAACCATTTTTGTGTCGATTTGGACATATGCTTTGGATCACTGTCCTGCTGGAAGATCCAGCCATGACCCAGTTTTTGTTTCCTGGCAGAAGCAGCCAGATTTTGATTCAAAATGTCCTGGTATTTCGTGGAGTCCATGATGCCATGTGCCCTAACACGGTTTCCAGAGCCCTTGGAGATAAAACAACCCCACACAATCATCGAATATCCACCATATTTTACAGTTGGGATAAGGTTCTTTTCATTATAGCCATCTTTCTTTCTATGCCAAATCCACCTTCAGTGTTTTTTGCCAAAAAGCTCCATTTTTGTTTCATCAGACAATAAAACATGGTGCCAGTCAAGGCTGTAATAGCATTTCGCAAGCTCCCAGTGCTATGCATGTGGTTAACTGGCAAAGAAGGATTTTTTTTCCAGCATACCTTCCAAATAATCTGTTGGCATGGAGGTGGCGTCTGGGACTTGGTAACACCAAGATTTTTCTCGTAATTCGCCAACAGTGATGACTGGGGATTTTTTGCTTTTCTTGCTGTCCTTATCTCTTGGGTCCTCTTCCAGCCACGTTCATAACAGTTCCATTTGATGTCCACTTTTTCATTACTGCCCTAACAGTAGAAATGGGCATTTTCAGGCAGGTAGCTATTTTTATAACCATTCCCTGACTTATGAAGTTCAGTAAACTTCTCCTTCGTTTGGCTTGTGTTTTCAGTTATCTTTCCCATGCTGGTGAATGACTAAGGGCATTTGGCCTTATTTGTGCTCCATTTAATCAGGAAGTCATAGATTATAGTTTGAAAGTTCATATGCACTCCAATCAGCTCACAAATGTACAATTTAAATGGGAATCATGTTTCAGTTACTTTGTGTTCACTGTAATTTCCAGGGGTGCCAATAAACGTGGCACATGTGATTTTGTTGAAAATAATTATTCCTTGATGAGGGATTTGTTTTTCTCTGAACAAACTGATGTCAATTAAAAATTGGAATTTTCTCTTTTTTTAGTGTGAGCTGAAGCTGCTCCACCAGGTGGATTTTTTACTCATTTTTACAAGGTGTGCAAATAATTGTGGAAGGCCTGCATGAACAAATGTGTACATGTATGTATATAAAACACTAAAGGCAGTGAACATCCTGATATAGTACAGTAATAGTATAGTATAGTATAGTATAGTATCTGTGTGTGAGAGACAGAGAGATATCAGAATAAGTGATATTATCCAGTCCCCAGCTTCATGGTTAAACCTCATACATCCCTCCCTTTGACTCTCTCTCTCTCTCTGTCTCTCTCTCTCTCTCTCTCTCTCTGTCTCTGTCTCTCTCTGTCTCTGTCTCTCTCTGTCTCTGTCTCTCTCTCTCTCTTTCTCTTCTCCCCACATGTGCCCTCTGTGCATAACCTGGTGTCACTGTTTGTCTGAGGCTTTGCGGGTATTGCTCTCTGTGGGATGTGTGTCTGAATCTCTGTCTGTCTGTTCTCTGTGGGTCGAATGTAATTCAGTGTGGTTTGGGGGTCCGTCTTATTCACCCTACTATGTCTTTTTACATTCTCCTCTCTCTTTCTTTCTTTCTCTTTCTCAGCTGTCTTCTCTCTCTCTCTCTCTCTCTCTCTCTCTCTCTCTCTCTCTCTCTCTCTCTCTCTCTCTCTCCTTCTTTCGTATCTGACTCAACACCTCTTTCTTTGCATAATCTATTTCGGGTATCTGTCTCTCTCCCACCATGCAAACATCACCTCCCCCTGTTTCCTCATTATCTCTCCTCTGCATCTCCACATGCTCTGACTCACACACACACACATGCACATGCACACACACACACACCTCTTCCAATGTCTCCAGCACATCACTCTCACTCTTACAAGTCTCACTCCAGCAGCCACTCCCTGCCTGATATTTGAACTTGTTTTTTCCATCCCTCATTTCACTCTCACCTCCCTTTATGGACCTTTGTCCTGTATCCCCTCAGGAGTGTCCTCTGAACCCCAAAGCAGTGAGTCTTGGAGAGCTGTATGGAGAATACGACCTCTCCACCAACGAGTGGACCGACGGCGTTCTCTCCTCTCTGATGAGAGCTGCATGTGCAGGTAATGACCACTGCAGCACTAAGTACATTAACATGCTTATCTTTGGTTCCACCAGGCCTGCCAGTCTAAGACATGATCATGTAAGCAGTACAGTTAAAAGCCATTCAACTTAGGTCTTAGTTGACGTAAATTTATCTCAATTAAATTGTGGTCCAGGCTGATATAATATGGATTGTCCAAAAATCAGGACTGTAAATAAGAGAGAGATGCATCACTCTACTGTCTCTTTTTTTGCAATAGTACATGTGATAAATTTAGTACTAATATAGTACTAATTTAGTACTAAAAATAGTACTAATTTATGATGCCAAATTAGTATGAGTGACAAAAGGCAAAGGCCTAACGCTCTTTTGCTGGGGGAGGAGACATCCCTCAAGTTTAACATTTTACATTAAATAGATGTTTCCTCCAGGTTTAAGCAGTTTTCTCCGGGATCAATAAACTTTCCTGATTCTGATAATGCTGGAAACAGCATCATAGTACACTAAACATAGTAGGGGTGTCACACCAATGTCACCTTTATTTATCTACTCCTTCTAATACACGTTAAGTGCAGTCTAACTTGATTTTAAAAAAAAAGAGAAGAAAAAATGAAGAGAAGAGAGAAGAGTTTACCAAGACTGATCAGTCTTAATTATAAGATTAATAGAACAAAGTAGTAAGAAATGAAATAAAAAAGGAATCTAAAAGCAGTGAAGTGTAATGAAACTGGAAGGAAGCTAATAAAGGAAAAAAAAGTGTAAATCTTGTGTTTCTTTTATAAAGTTATGAGAGGATGTTTGAGGAGTGTGTTGAATGTGTCTATAAAACCAGAAGGATCTGATAGGACCCTGCAGTAGAAGGAAGTGCTAACTCATTCTCAAGATCTTGTTTTCTTAGTGCCAGTGCAGGTTTAGACAAGTAATCAGAGTCAGGGCCTTGATTTGGACCTAATTTGCAATCCTTGCTTTGCCTAAGAATGTCTTGCTTTCATCACCAATGCCACGCTGAGTATTTTTGTCTTTCAGACTAAACATGTTTAGTGGACAAATAGACAAGCCTGTTACGTAGCTAGAACAGGAACAGCTTGAAACTTTTGTCTGAATTGTATCTGTTTTTTAATGCGTTTTGTAGATAACTCTCTTTACAGTGTTGGAAACAGCTTAAGCAAAGTTATTTGAGATCACATAACATACACTGCATGCAGTTTGTACAGTGCTATGGGAGGGGTATAGACATCCATTACTTGTTAGTTACATCGGCTTTAAAGCTCCAGTGCAAAATTTAAGAATCACCAAATTTCATTGGAGGTTCATTGGAGGTAAGGGGGCCAGTTGTGTAAATCGATTTAAGGTATCGCTTTTTGATTAGTGCACTTTTTGCTCAAGGATAAAACACAGAATCACAGCTGACTTAGAGCTTAAATTATGTGTCCTGCTAGAGCATTTTAAGTGGCTCTGGAAAAATGCCTGTTTCTAAGGAACAGCACACGATCTTCAGCACACTGATAATGAGGCTGTCAGCGACAGCTTTGATAAAAGGTGCAGGAACTGGTTGCAGGGCACAGGTGGAAGATTTTAATAGGGAGACTTTTTTTTTTTTTTTTACAAAGCTTCAATTCATTTGTTTTGCTAAGTCTGTGCTTAGATGCAGATCCCTTTAGGTGATAATTTGTCCGCAGGGAGAAGGTTCAGAAGGTGATCGATACTTGGATATAAAACACTACTGCTGTTTCCCTTGTCATTTACTATCTCAGAAAAGTGCACTTGCTTCCTGGTGCATGCTAATCCATTGTATCCAAAGCTACTGCAAAGCTAATACAAATCTTACTTCATTTCTGGAAAAAGAAAAAGAGGCGATGGGATAACATGATGTTTAATTAGGATGTAGTAGAACTCTATGAAATAACTTTGCAATACAGTAGGAGTGGACAATATTTTACTGAATTGAGACAAATTATGTCAAAATAAGAATGTTGTAGAAGTTGTCAATATTTAAGGAACACACAACTGCATCTTTCAATAAAAACAGCATAATTAGACCTGTTTCATTTGATTTTGTGCCGTGCAATGTGTAAAATCATTTATACTTTTTAGTTTGATAGTATTGTTTAAAAGTAGTATTGTTTAAATTCACTGCTGGTTCTTTTTCTGTGTTTTAACTTAGCAGGCCTCAGAAACATTTATTACATTTAATTATTAAGAAAATGTCTTGAAGTGTCTTTTAAAGAACCTTTGCGTTATGTGAAAGTTCTTTTAATTTACTACTAACTTACAGAAATGATACTTTAAAAACCATCCATTTAAAGTTTTTAGGGAAGCAAAAGTGGTTCTTCTAAGGCATACTCCTAAAAACGGGGTCACTCAAAGTAGTTATGTAGAACTTTGATAATAGTTAGTTATATTTTCTATTGCCTAATTATTATTATTATTGTTATTATTATTATTATTATTATTTGTACCACTTTACAATATTATTTAGAAATAGTTTAAATGCTGATTTTATTCTTCTATTCTTGGTCATCAGCACATTAGAAACTATTAAATCAAATGGGCAACAGTACGCTGTTCTTTTGATGAAACTGAGTATCTGATGAAGCTGACGGGCAAAATGCTGACTGATGGAAAAGGCAAAAGAATATAATGAGCAAGAACTGCGCTGTAATAGCGTGATGACTGTGTGCAAGCATCAGTGTTTTTCCGTGTATTGTAACTACTTGTTAATGATTTTAATGTATTTATGATATATTTATTTTTATCGTCTTATACATTGATGCTTTACAGTAGCTGTTGTGTAAAGAATCCTTTAAAATGCTTCTGTGTAGCGTCAATGAAATGCTGCAACTCTTAGAAGACATGACAAAGTTTATTGCAGTTCTATGGGAGAGTGATTGGCTTTTTTGGCTTTTTTATTTTATGAATGTACAGAATCTCAGGCAGATTTCTGAAATCTTACCAGCTTCTCAAAACTTCAGATCCTTTTTTCTGACACCCTAAATCCTTTTTATTCTTCTGCTTCCAGCAGAAGGATTATGGGAAATGGAGTTCCATTACCCTAACTTTTTTTTGTCAGCATTCTCTCTTTGATCATCTACCAGCTTAGGCAATCAGTAGAGAGGCTATGTGTGTGTGTGTGTGTGTGTGTGTGTGTGTGTGTGTGTGTGTGTGTGTGTGTGTGTGTGTGTGTGTGGCATGTGCCTGTGTGTCATCAGCTCTTGCGATATGTTGCGCTGAGGGTGACACATGCGCGTGGGCTGAGCGGTGCTTACTGACACACTGCTAGTGTACATTCTGTTCTCCCTAAAGCTCAACCTCACAGCAAAATCACACACACACACACACACACACACACACACACACACAGTCTCACACACAAAAGAACAGCAGGTCACAGTCTGGCTAAGTGCCGTTCTTTCTGACTCCCTCGACACTTTTCTTTCAGTTCAGCTCAACACGGCACTGTCAGCTCCACTAATTGTGCTCTCGTCTGTATGGTTCTTTTGAGCTGATACCAAACCAACGCTATCATCATGTCCTTTTTTCACGTACTCCTTTTTTTACCATTTGTTGGACAGGGTCAGTGTGTTGACTGGATTAAATGTCACTTTTGACACTTTTTTTGTGTGCTCTGTTTTTCCACACCACATTGCTCCTGGTCTTTTTTCTCCAGATCATCTTCTGTCCTGCTGTGATCAGAATTATAGGCCAGAATTTTTCTCTCTCTCTCTCTCTCTCTCTCTCTGGCTCACACACACACAGACACACACACCTACACACCTACACACACACCTACACACACACACACACACACACACAAACACACACTATATATCTCAAA
>JBBJLS010000011.1:2076211-2099924 GCA_037577275.1 Bryconaethiops microstoma
CTCTCTCTCTCTCTCTCTCTCTCTCTCTCTCTCTCTCTCTCTCTCTCTCTCTTTCTCTCTCTCTCTCTCTTCCTCTCCTTATCTCTCTTTTCCTGCCATAGTATCTTTATCTATCTCTCTTTTTTTCTCATTCTTTTAATTTGTCTTCTCTCTCTCGCTCCTTCTTTTTCACTTTCTCTCTCTATGTAACCTCTTTGTGTCCTTCTGCCTGTTTTCCAGTTCCTCTGTAGGTGTTTTTTTTCCAGCATGTGTTCTTATGGCCTGCATTTCACTGTGTGGTTTTCCTTGTGATTCAGTTTCATTCTCCCGCTTTACCCATGTATCTTTTCACCACACATCTTTCTTTTTCTCTCTCTCTCTCTCTCTCTCTCTCTCTCTCTCTCTCTCTCTCTCTGTGCATTAAATCAGATGCAGTTATTCTCTTTCCCCAGTCATGAAGGGGTTTGTGGTCAGTCCTAATGCTTTGTCTTTGGAAAAACTCTTTGACTTATTTGACCTGAGATACAGAGTGGACATGATGGCCTTCTTTCCAGTACCATGTACAGATCCTGCACAGGTTGCCACGCCAACATGTGGAACATGTTACATATCCCCAATCACTCAGTCCAGTCAATTACTGCACAACTCTGTGCATGTTTTACATATTCTGAAGCTTTTATATTCTGAACATTGTTCATTGTTTTTCAGGAAGATTTACACTGAGTGACTTTTTTTGGGGGGGTTTCCAGGGTGGTGTCTTGTTACCGTTTGGGTTTGGTGTGATGGAATTTTGTTTTTGAATGGTGTAATCAGGGATTGCAGTGGCTCCATATGTTTGGTATCTGTTGCTATTCATCTCTGTTTGTTTATTTCCCCTCTTCGCTGCTTGGAGAGGGAAGCTCACCCAGCGGAGAAGTGACAGTTGCTTTTGCTGTGTGTGACAGGTTTGATGTTATGTGCTTACCCAGTCAGTCAGCCTGTGTGTGTAAGAGAATGAGAGTGAATGTGTGTGTGTGAGAAAGAAAGCTAGAGAGCAAGAGAGACAGTGTACATGTGCGTAAGACAGATGGCCTGTGCTGTGTTGTGGTTATTGTTGTGGGCTTAGTAAATGAGACACACATGGTCAGATGAAGGGAAAGAAAAAAGATAAGTGATCACTTAGAGCACTCACTACAAACGCCTGCGAGCCTGTATGTGCAGGGAAAGGAACAGAATCAGACAATAAAATAGAGTCAAACAAAGCAAAGCATGTTTGCAGATCTGTGTGTCTGTGCTTGTGAAAGAGAAAGGTAGATGAATGAGTGAGGATGTGCACTGCAAATGTGTGTGTGTGTTTATTTTATTGCCTAACTGCCCCCCCCCCATGCTCTCTCTCCTATTGCTGAGCTTAGATGAGAAGCCAGATGAGAAATGGATTGTGTTTGATGGACCAGTGGATACTTTGTGGATTGAAAGCATGAACTCAGTGATGGACGACAATAAAGTCCTTACACTTATCAATGGAGAGAGAATCGCCATGCCTGAACAGGTACAGCTGGGAACAGGGGAGCTTAAAGATCTGTACTCTGTCCTGACCAACTAAAGCGTTACCACAAATTACTTCACGAAATACAGAACGCTATTCCTGTCTGAAATGCCTAACCCCAGGGCCATTCAAGTCCAATCCTTGAGTCCTGTTTAAACACCTAATGCCTAATTTAACTCATGTGTAGAGATGAAACAGTTTTTCATCATTATCAACATTATTATTCTTTGCATGTTCAAAGTACCGCCAAACCTAGAATGAATTAATGACTTAACCTGTAGAAATAGCAGTTCACCTATGGGGAAACATCCAAGCCTCAATTTTGAAGCAGCACCCCCCATTTTCAGTGTTCTACTCTTTGTGGACACATGGTTCTAAACATTTAAAAATTTATTCACACATAAGCCAGTTTTAAGCTACAACTGATGCAAACAGACTCATACTAGTACACAAGCCAAATACCCAGTGGCATATGCACGCACATGTGTTTACATATGCAAATATAACGATGTTTACCTCTTCATTCTGTGAGTAAAACACTGTTATTGATTGTCTGAGATCAAAAACAGTGATCACTTTTGTACTATAGAAATATGCTCACAATTAATAATGCCGATAAATATTTTCAAAGTTATCCATTTAGTCTTAATAGCTACTATATGTAACTGGTTGGAGAGGGGTAAGGGAGGAGAAAGAGGGAGAACTGTTAACTAGTGAAACATAATGTTCTTTCAAAAGTAGCAAATGTGTCATCTTATTAATGGAAGCTTTCAGGGTGTATTAATTGTTTGAATCTGAGTTATTGTTACAGTCATGTCAGAATGATAGAACATGACATTTATAGGTGATTAGTTAGCTGAGGTAAGTGTTGTTTCTGGTCTTCATTGTCCTGTGTGTGTGTTTGTGTGTAGGTGTCCCTCTTATTTGAGGTGGAGGATCTAGCTGTGGCATCTCCAGCGACAGTGTCTCGCTGTGGGATGGTATATAATGACTACTCAGACCTGGGCTGGAAGCCCTATGTTCAGTCCTGGTTCGACAAGCGGCAGAAGGTTTCACACTCACTATACAAGCCGTTAAATTACTGATACTACCATTAGTACCACCGTTAGTTTGTCTTGTAAATGAATGTGTGATAACTTAATGATCAATCTACATTTTCTTTAACCTTTTCCTGTTACTCTTGTTATATCTAACACAATCTCTCTCTCTCTCTCTCTCTTTCTCTCTCTTTATAGGGGGAGGTAGATCATCTGAAGCGTCTGTTTGACAGATACATAGAAAAAACAATAAGTTTCAAGAGGGCTCACTGCAAGGAGCTGGTACCCATCACTGAGCTCAATGGAGTCATTTCTCTCTGCAGACTCTACGATTCATTGGCCAGTCCTGAGAATGGGGTCAGAATGTTGTCCTTGCTACCTGTTTACATGAGCCTCTTACTACCAGCTCATCTTTAAGAAAAGAATAATAAAAAAATAATGAGTTATTCACGGTAAACCTGTTTTATTATTAGACTCGTTGAAATGCATCGGAAAAATTGGAAATGGTAAATTACACAGGTCAATGAAAATGTTTTTTTTTGTAATCATCAGAAACCACAACACACTTTTCTAAACCAGTTTTTAATGCTGATTTCAGATCTGCTTTTAGTTTTTTTCAGTCACATCAACTTTTTTGAATTATGAGTAAGATTAGATTTGCAATAGACTTGCATTGTTTTTTTTATTAAACCGCAGGCACCAATCAAGTATTCAATATTTTCATTGCAAAGTCAGACAGGTGCACACTGTGGCATAGATATAATGATCAGTGTCAGTCAGACGCCACTGTTCCTTCAAAAACGCTTAGTATATGATTATTATATGCTACTATCATGCAATATATGACCAGCTTCATCACAAAAACTGTACGTGCGGAAAAAAACTAAACACAGATTTGAAATCAGCGTGAAAAACATTACAAAACCCACATAAACTTATCTCTGATGATTTTGACCTGTTGACCTGTGTTCCTCGGCCACTTGAGCATGGCAATCATGGGACGTTGTACTTTTGTCCAACCTCACTTGCAGTATTGGATCCATGATGGTTGCTATAAGGTCACGTCTTTGTTTCATCTTCCTCATCAGGTGAACCCAGCAGATACTGAGAATTATGGCCGAATGGTTGAACTTTGGTTCATCTTCAGCTTGATCTGGTCTGTCTGTGCTTCTGTGGATGAGGATGGACGTAAGAAAGTCGACAACTTCCTACGAGAAATGGAGGGCACATTTCCTAACAAGGTGCTTTAGGCATCCTCACGCACCCATGCCAACTCACCATCTATCCTTCCATCCATTTCTCTATCTAGCTAGTTAGCTGGAATAACCTTAGTGGAAAAACATAACAAGTGCAGACGCTTCCAGACAGAAGTATTGCATGAAGTAGTTTCCAGACAGGTATAATGCAGATTAGAATTTGTTCCCTACAATGCTCTGAGGCAGTATAAACAATGCTGAGCAGTTGCAGTGACTTTGATTTTGAATGAAGATGGCAAGAGAAAAAGTAAGTGATTAAAAAAATAAGGTGCTCTACTGGGTCGCACATGTCAGAGTTAGTGTCATAACATGCTTAACTGGACAGTGTTTCAGTAAGAACAGTGGCTGAAGTGACAGCTCCATTTAGTTGAGAAAGACAATGAATAGTGGGAAATTGTATTCAGAAGTGCACTTTCAATGGCCGTTATGCTCATGTGTACAATTTAAAAGGAGACATTGAGCAGTTCTTTAGGTGTCTGAGAATGTCAATGTAGGACAAGATCAGACTGTGTCAATGAGGACAGTCTATTCACTACACAGAAAGGGAGACTATAGCAGGGCTGCAGTGCGTAAACCCCTCGTTATCAAGATCATCTGTACGTCTGAGAGTTCAGTACTTTGAAAACCTGGAAAACCTGGACTGGTCTACAGAGACGTGAAAAACAGTGAGCACAAGTGAGCGAGTGCATGTTTACCAGCCTAAATGCTTGACCCGGAGAGGGTCTGCTACCTCTGTTATTCAGAGAGGGTCTGCTACCTCTGGGCATTTTGCTGATTTTGGGTCTACTTTTCCGCTTAGAGATAAGGATCGCTGCAAAAATAGTTAATAAATTATTATTCTGACTGGTCACCTTTCAGTGTGTGTGTGTGTGGGAGGGATGTGAGTGTATATGACTAAGTAATCACATTATATATTTGTCTTAACAGGACACTATATATGAATACTACGTGGACTCTAAGAACAAAACCTGGGCATCATTTGAGGACAAGCTGCCCAAGGGCTGGCGATATGCCTCCAAGTGAGTAGTGTGTGTGTGTTTGTGTGTGTGTGTGTGTGTGTGTGTGTGTGTGTGTGTGTGTGTGCACTGTCAGCCATCCGTACACCCCCTTAGAGGCCTTCTGCCTGGGACCATGCCAGCCTTCTGCTCTATTCATATACTCTAGTTCATGATTTCTTATTCTTTATCACTCACTCTATCTTTATCTCTCTTTCTTTATGTGTCTGGCTCCCCCATTTTTCATGTCTTTCTGTCTCTTCCCCTTCATCGCACTCTGTCCTTTTGCCTCTTCACTCTGTGGCCAACCCTTTGTCCGTTGTCCTTTTTTTTTTTTTACTGGGTCTTTTTTTATCTCTCCATTCATTCTTGCTGTCTTATTATATCTTTCAATTTTCACTCTTTCAATCTAGATATTTTCACCTCCATTGCCCTGTCCTCCTTCAGTCCACTTTCTCAGAGACCTATTTTCTCATAGCACAATCTCCCCCTCTTTTCCTCTCTTACTCACTTTATTTCTCTCTCTGTCTCTCTCTCTCTCTCTGTCGGTCTCTCAAGCCTCTATACTTCTTCTCTCTTAACCATCTCTACTTTTCCTTGACTTTTCTGTTCCTTTTTTCCACCCGTCTGAGTCACCCCTCTCCTCCACTCTGTTTAATCCTTTAAATTATTTTTGAGCTCACTCCTTGCTAGCTAAAGTAAGAGCCTCCAGCCTCTCTGTCTGTAGTGTATGATGTTTAAAAGTTTGGAATGAGTGTTTTCAGTAATATACGAAACGGTTTGATTTCAGATCAGTGAGTAAATGTATAAAAGAGCTATATATCATCATCTCCGTCTCCTGTTAGTGGGAAGCTAAGAAACTCAAAAAAAGATCAAAATGGTCATCCTGATACTAATGATTCTGTAAGACTAAGAATTTGATAAAACATTGAAGATGAAGTTGTAACAAAATTAACATGCAGAATGCTTTGCACTTCAAAAGTGAACAAATCTAAATAGACAAATACAGAATATTTTCTGTTTCTTCTTGTTGTCAACAAAAAGTATTTGAAATGATTTGAAATGTATATGATCAAATCTTTTAAGATGCATTCTGGTATTTGCCCCAATTCTTATTTCTTCTAATATTTCATATTTGTCACATTGAATAGTTTTAGATCTTCGGATTAGACAAAGGGAACCTGAGTAAATAGAAAACATATTTTAGTTTACTTAGTGAACAAAATAACATATGAGGTAAAGTAATCCCCCCTTAAAATGACTGGCTGCATCACATTCAGCTGCAAAAGCAATATCTGACCTATGTTACCCAAAACATTCCACTTTGGACTTTTGGGGAAATAATCCTCATCCAGATCCTTTTTTGCAAATGTGAGACAAGCAAAATGACTTTCTTCTGTCCCGTTAAACTTGTTTTTGTTCTTCTTACTTTGGGATCATAAATACTGACCTTCACTGAGGCTAAAAAGGGTTCTTTGAATGTTCTTCTGGGATATATTGTGACTTCTTGGATGAGTTGCTGCAGCACCCTTAGGGAAATGTTGGCAGCCTGGCCCAGAGAGATTGACCATGATTTCAAGTCTTCTACATTTTAAGATAATGGCTCTAACAGCGTCATTTCCTTAGAAATGTCTTTGTGGCTCTCTCTATACTGATGCATTTCAATGACTTTTCTGTCATCTCTTCTGCAATTCCCCCTGATTGTGGCATAGTGTGCTTTGTGGTGACAACTTCATTCTACTTAAGGTTCAATATAAGTGAGTTTTACATTCAATAGGATTGGCAGCAAATAAGCCTGGCTGTGTTCAGTCAGTTGAATCTCATTATCAGCTCTGTTTAGGTAAATGGTGAGCAGCAAAGGGCGGATAAATGATTCTGGCGAAGGGGGATAAATATGTCTGACATTCTGATATTTGTTAATAATTAAATCATTATTTGATACATTTAAAATGTGTTTAAAAAGGTCCTTTATGCTCACACATCTCATTTACGAAAAGGGTATATTATTTTATATGCCATGCAGCAAAAAGTTCATTAAAGAAGCAAAAATGACATCATGCAAAGAACCCTTTCTGGCTCCCTTATTATTAACAGTGCACTGTAAGGATGGCATGTAGGAAGTGGAGCTTTAGTAAGAACCAGCCAGGTAAACTTGACATTTTTCTCTCTCTCCCCTTTGTCCCTGCAGTGCTCCATTCTATAAGATCATGGTTCCTACTGTGGACAGAGTGCGATATAATTTCCTAGTCAGGTCTCTGGTCTCTGGCCAGTACCCAGTGTTGCTGACGGGGCCCGTGGGCACAGGGAAGACTTCAGTGGCTCAGAGTGTCTTACAGGATCTGGATCCAGCCAAATGGACCATGCTCACCATCAACATGTCCTCTCAGGTACCAGCTGGCAGTGTTTGTAATTCACAAGGATTAGCCATTCATTCACATACACATTCATCACTCACTCATACTTTTATCTCTAAGGAAAACGCATCAGTAATGATGCACAACTCCCATTTCTCCACTTCCTGTAGAGCAACTATGCATTTATATGTATAGTATTTGGCAGACACAGTCACCCAGAGTAACTTATCATTTCATAATACAGAAGTTATTGAATGTAACATTAGGAGTTTTGTCTAAGCGGCAGCTTGTGACCTAGTGGTTAGGGAGTTGGCCCTGTGACCAGAAGGCCATGGGTTTGAATCCCAGGACCATTGAGGTCCCCTTGAGTAAGGGACCGTCCCGAAACACTGCTCCCTGGTTTACACTAAGGAAAGTTATTGCTGTACCTTGATGGGGAGGGATATCAAACTCAAATCTGATATGATTGTGTATATGATTCTGAGAAAGAAGCATAGCCTGAAAATGGATGTAAAAATAAACGTAATATCCAAATTGCCTCATATTTATAAAGGGGTGATTTTGAGGCCTAATCTTGAGGCAAAAACTATTGTAAATAGACCTTTGAAGGTTATCACTGATTGTTTTTCTCTTATATCTCAGTTAGTCAGTTGTTTCAGTGATATCTAAGCATGAGATTCTGTCTGAAATTGCCCAAAAGGGGTGGTACTCCTTGGTGCACAACTGGCTCTGGTTGAACTGTGATATTCAGAGGCAGAACAAACTGTCTAGGACAGTTACAGGTAGTGTAACACTGTGGTAGAATGAGAAATTCCCTCCCTTTTTCCCTTAGGGCGGTGGTGTGTCGGCCTATTGCCCTAAGGAAAAAATGCCCCTGGCTGTGTATGTGGTGTCATCAAACACGTGCAGAGCCAGGGTAATATCAACACAAAGAATTATTTTTTTAAATACAGTAAATAAACTACACATATATTTAAATTTCTTTAAGGACCATGAATTTCTCTGATTAAAGCCCACTTTGACTAGACGCTAAAAGACGAGCTAGGCCCTGCTTCACAAACCAAACCAATTTTGCTTGTGCAACACCCTGCTATATCACACGTTCCAATTATTGGGATCCTTGCCAGACTTGGGTCCTGTATTTAGTGGTTGTTTATATTTAAAAACTGACTGAGAATTTTATTTTGGCCAAAAATGAGTGCATATCACAGAAACAATGAATGCTAAGGAGCAAACCTACCTGTTCACCTACCTGTTTATGATATTTATATATGTTTTGTAAGGTGTCGTTGGATATAAAAACAAAATATTGACTAGAAGAGTTGTGGTCAGTGACAGAATCCAGTATTTTTCATGTACATGCTCATGTTGGCACATAAACATTTATAAAGTGGGACTACAAAACAGAGAAATAGCATGTTTATTTCTAAAACAGGCTTCTGGTTAAATACACTGAGTAAATACATTGATTTGAAAATCTGTTGTTTGTCTGAGATTTTTTTTAAGCAATTATCTACAGCTCCCAATCATTATGCGTCCCTGAAAATGATAGACGATTAATATACCATGAGCCAAATATACCAGTCCCTGTTCTTAAGAACTACAACATCCCATGCATCAGTTTTCTTTTTGTCTCCAATCTGATTGACGTTTTGACTTTGTCATGTTGTCTCTGGACCTGTAGTTTACAGCTGAGAATGTCAAATTGGGCTGCTCCACACTCAGTCCCCTAATACTGTCTTCTGTTCAAAAAATTAGTTGAGTCAGCTGCTGTTTTCAGCCTGGTCTGAAATGAACAGCACTTACTACAGCCTGTATGCTGGACGCATTTCCTATCATCACTACCATCATCATTATTCTGAGCTGTAATCATCATTCAGCATCATTATAAAGCCTACCCTTATGTTCTGTTTCTCTCTTCTCTTGGTAACCCTTCACATCTCTTGTTCTTTCTTTTGAAATCCTGTTTGTTTTTTGCATTTTCTTGTTTTCTTTTTTGCCTGTTGTAGACCACTTCAGACAACGTGCAGGCCATTATAGAAGCTCGAGTAGAGAAGCGCACAAAAGGTGTTTATGTGCCGACCGGCGGGAAGAGGCTGCTGACTTTTCTGGATGATCTGAACATGCCCGCAGTGGATGAATTTGGCTCTCAGCCTCCTCTGGAGCTGCTTCGACTCTGGATTGATTACGGCTTCTGGTACGACCGGCAGAAGCAGACCATGAAATGTGTCAAGGTAAGAGAATATAGACTGTGTCTTTGTGCTATAGTGTCTAGAGAAAGAGGGTGAAAAGGAGCTGACAGACTGTGTGTCACACGATCTTTGTTCATTTATTTGCTTCTAATTCTACATGTTCAGCACCTTTTAACAAAGGAACTCCCAACTCAGTGAAATAGTTCAGATGGATTGGAGTACAGGAGACATATAATTTGGCTTAGGGCCTTCTTGTACTGGATTGCAGGATATATGATATTTACAAACTACGAACTACTGCTCTTTTGCTCTACTTTTTTAGGACATGTTCCTGCTTGCCTCCATGGGGCCTCCTGGTGGAGGGAGGACTCATATATCGAGCCGCCTGCAGAGTCGTTTCAATCTGATCAACATGACTTTCCCTACGGTGAGTGGGCCACAGCATGAAGTTCCACACTGGGCTCCTTGGAAACTGGCCGTTCAATATGTGCAATGTGCATAGTTTGTTCTTTTGTAAAAGAAAAAGTCCACTTGTTAAAAACACTGCTTTTTTCAACTGTTCATCCTAACACAAACTATATTCACATGTGTAATATGTATTGTAATTGAGTCCTAGTGTCCTAGTCTCAGCCACTCTTTTGTTGATATCTTATTCCTCTCATTGTCATTCTCCATGTCCCTTGCTCTGGCAGAATTAAATTGATGATGAGAATGATAAGAGTAGAGGCTCTCTGATTTGGCAGAATGCATAAAAAGCCTACTGCCTGTCTGATTGCTACTCAGTGCTGATTTTCGTTCTGCACTCTGCAATCTGAATACTCCCTCAATCTGCCTCCAACCTCACCCCTAAAACAGCATGTTCTGTTTAACATGTGTTTCCATTGACACTTTTATTATATAGTGTATGTTATTATATAGTGTATTTTTCCACTCTGGCCCTCTTTCACTTCATTTACTTTATCCCTCCTATCCCTTTTAACTCTGAATGTGTGGTTTTCTAATCTCCATCCTTCTTTCACTCCCTCTATCACTCCATATAGTTGGCAGTGAATAGGTACAGTCAGCCTTGACCCTAGTCTTATTGGCCATTTTATCAGGTACAGAGTATATACAGATTTGTAATTAATGGCTACAGCCTATATGATTCCACATTTTTTCAGCCACCTTCTTTCCTATCCAACAGTGGAAATGGATCGTGATAGGACCACTGCTGACTAGAAATTATTTAGGTGACGGACCATTCTCAAAACAGCAACATCCCCTGGTTAGAGTGTATCACACATCTGCTGGGGCTTTTAAAACCCTCGGTGTCACTGCGGGGTTGAGAATAGACTGTCAACCGAAATATCCAACCAGCGGTGGTCCTGTGCTTTGAAAGCCTAAACAGTGACCCACTAACATGTGAATATTACATTGGCATTACATCTGTGCTGAGAATGGTCCAACACCCAGATAATATCTGGTCAGTGGTGGTCCTACGGTGGTTCCTTTCTATTAATAGACAGGGTAAGGGATTGAGATCTGCTGTACTTAGTAAACCTACACAGTTGTATGTCAAAGTTTAAGCACCCCTGAATACAGTAAATGTTCTGTTGATTTTGTGAGAGAAGAGAGCTTGTGACATCTGCATGGAACAAACATGTTGACATTTCTACAAATTGTACTTCTTAATTACCATTTATTTGTAAGGTTTTATAGATTATTTGACCCATTAGACTGTCAGCTGTGGATAATTGCAGGGCAAAATAAATCACGGGACTCTTCAAACCACTTTTCGTGTTGTGCTTACACTTCCTGTTTGTTATTATCACTGTCCGAAATAAGAAATTGAAATTGAGCAGGATTGTTGATACCAAGACAAGATCAGGACTGCAGTGATGCACTGGCATCAGCCAAGACATGTCTGTAACATTTGAAATATGCAGCATAATACATTTTGGAATTAAGCACAGTGGTCTTTTAGCGCCCCACAAGTACTAAAGGTATGTTTGGAGAAAATGAGAGCATTTTAATCAAACAATTTCCCAGCGATTAAGCGTGGAGGAGGGTCTGCTATGCTTTAGGGCTGTGTGTCAGCTGGTGGCACAGGAAATCCTGTGGGAATAGAATAAAAGAAAGCCTGAATGTCCAAGGCTGAATGTTAAATATCAACAAATCCTGGAAGCTACTGTTCCACAGTCTGTAGAAAATGTGGAAGAAAAAAGGTTGGATATGAAAACTTGTTCATGACAGTGATCTATAAATGTTGTTATTGCAAGATCTCTCATGTGAGTATTATGTTTTGTTGTTCACACTTTTTGGTGTGAATAATAATTGTGCATTCACTGGGTTGGTGTTAACTTCCATTTAGAAAATCAACCAAATCTGACATTTCTTCCAAACTTTTGTATACAACATAAAATGGCCAATGAGTGATGGGGTGGGTGTATCGAAGTGGGAACACATTGTATGATCTTTTCCACCCTTTTATTTCCTCAGTGACTGAGTTTTCTCCTCAGACCTTTTGTTTTATTTCATTCCCCTTTCTGTAGGAGTCTCAGATCAAGCATATTTATGGTACAATGATAAATCAGAAGCTTCAAGAGTTTGAGGAAGAGGTGAAGCCAATAGGAAATGTTGTGACACAAGCCACATTGGAGCTGTACTATGCCATCACTGCCCGTTTCCTACCCACCCCTGCAAAGATACACTACCTTTTCAACCTCAGAGACATCTCTAAGGTGAGGTATTCATACCACACACACATAATTAAGTCTAATCATTTTATGCAACTGAAATAGCAGCTTCAGAGATTTTGAATCTGTTCTCGAAGGCTCTTTATTTCCAGGGTTTCAGCTCTAAATAAGGTGTTTGTGGTCTTGTGCTCTCTTAAATAATTTTTATTATTCTCTTTTCCTCTGCAGGTTTTCCAGGGTCTACTACGTTCTCACAGGGACTTTCATGACACCAAACAGAGCATCACACGCCTTTGGATACATGAGTGTTTCAGGTAGGTATGCTAGATAGACAGATACACATACACCCATAAATGAATGCTAAGCTCACTTCTCTTTATCTGTGTGTGTGTGAGAAGAGTGTTTTCAGACCGGCTGGTGGACCGGGCAGATATGGAGTCGTTTGTGTCACTGCTGGCTGAGAAACTAGGCTCACTGTTTGATCTCACCTACCATAACATCTGTCCCAACAAACAGCCGCCTATATTTGGTATGATTTTACCTTATTTAGGAGTATGTAAGTGGGCAATGCATGGATAAATGCCTTTGTAATTTTTCTTTACTATTATTTCTTAAGTGTATATGAACATTCTATGATTTAGTGGCCATAGTATAAACAAAGATTGCTTGAAATAATGAATTTGCTGTGTTTTGCTTTTTTTTTTTTGGAGTTTGACTGTTTATAGCTAGTGTTTGTCATGTTTAAGTTGAGTTTTCTGTTTGCAGGGGACTTTCTGAAGGAGCCACGGGTGTATGAGGACCTGCTAGACTTTGATGCCCTGAAGGGCTTTATGGAGGCTCAGCTGGAGGACTACAATCTCACACCTGGAGTTGTTCCCATGAGTCTGGTGCTCTTCAGAGATGCTATTGAGCATGGTCAGCTCACAGCTGTGTTACAATTCCCATAGGCCAGCACACAATAGCATGCTTACACTGCAGCTCCCACTATATGTACAGTTACAGCATACCTGCTGTATTAGCAAACTGCTAACGGTACAGTTCAGACTACAACCATAATCTTAAATTATTAGTTCTGTAATTAGTCAGACTAAAGATGCATTCCAGAGGCTAAAATGCTGCTGAAAAAGTTGGATCCTCGGTAGCACTGTCCTATGAAGGATCTTTGTTTGTTATGCGTTAAGAAAAAATATAGTGTTCAGTTTGTTTTATGGTAGTGTATTTTATAGTGTATTCTTATTAACATTGTGACTGCAGCAGTATAATTCTGAACTATATGTACAATACTGCAACTCCCATGATTCGGTACAAAATGACCTTAGAATCCCATGTTACCGTGTGTAATTACTCCTTCCCACTACAGAGGTTGCAATTATATTACAACCCCCAGTTGGAGATTTAATAGTTATACATCCTGTCCCACAAGACACACACATGCAATTAAATTAAGCTACATATAACACATAACATTAGATAAGTCACATACTCAGTTCAGTTCATACAATTAAGCAATGCACTTAACCTGGTGACGCACCACTGTATTATGTGGCACTGACTGGTTATTAAATAAGTCGCATAGTGACATGTTAAGCATTGTTGTATAATAAAGAGTCATTGTGTTATTGTATTAATCGTTTGCTATAGCATGTTTGGCCTGTCATATATGTGTGTGTAATAATATCTCTCTGCTCCTTCAGTGACACGGGTGGTGCGTGTGATCAGCCAGCCGAGAGGCAATATGCTTTTGGTGGGGATTGGAGGGTCCGGTAGGCAGAGTCTCTCTAGACTAGCCGCCTACATCTGCGATTACACAGTGTTTCAGGTGGAAGTCACCAAGCAGTACCGCAAGCAGGAGTTCAGAGAGGGTAAGACCCTTTCTTTTGTCCAGCAGTAATTACAAAACTATTCCACTGCACCCTGAAAAATACAATGATAATATGCTGTCATGGTCAAGATAAATTATATCACAAAACACTTATTTGCATTGTGGGTATTGTCAGTAAGTTTCAACATTAAACACCTGCATATTCCAGAAAAAGTCCGATTTGGCAGATTTGTAAACAACAGAAATAAAGCTTGAAACAAAAGAATGAAAGATAATGAAAAGTTCAATTAAAAAGAAATTCTAAAGACGATTCTGCACTTTAGGTCACTATTCAAATTGTGGTATTGACCATGTTAAGGTTGTTGTACCAAAAGGTACAGTCTTATTCTTTTTATGTTCAACTTTTTGGTTTATTTGAGCTACGAATCCATGGCTTTCACTCAAACTGGTGGAGTCCATGCAAACTAAAGTGTATGCTGACAATAAAGCAACATACCAAATACTGAAAAGTTCTGAAATGTTTGTAAATATTTCAAAGATTCTTATTTTTACTCAAATTGGCCATTCACACAGGCGTGTACTGGCTGCTGAATTTTAATTGGTCATTGGTGGCAATTTTGTTGACCAAGTCAAATGGAACAGTAGAAGATGTGAGTAAATGTAGCCAAGTGTAAGCACACCAAGTTTAAATATTTTCACTTTTAGCTTAAGAGATTGAAATGTGTCAGCTGCAGTGCCCCCATGGATGGAATTTTATTAAATTAAGTGTGCCTCCAAAGAAAGCGATAATGATTCAGCATGTTAGATTTTGTTAGATCCTTAATGTCACAAGAAATTGGCTAGTGAAGTGTATTGCGTTGTTATTCACTAGATGACACTACTCCACAAATGAATCTTAATGAGCTAGGGTCATGCAGCTAAAATTGACATCCAATTTTCGTAATTTTGGGCAAAATCATTGACAAGCTATTGCCTAAAAAGTACTTTGTGTCTGACTCACTTCAGGGTGGGCAAGCGTGAAGGGACATGACCATCGAGGCACACAAATCTCTTATTCACTGTCAGACAGGTTTTACCACCAAGTTTCGTGTGGATTGGTGAAGTCTAAGTTTACGAAATTATCAACCTAAAGTCGTTGAACAAAAAAGAAGAAAAAATGACCATGTCAGTAATAATAATTACAGGTTTCTTGTGTGTGCTTGTCAGAACTGATCATTGCTGTATAATTTCTTCTAGAACATTGCATTTACATTTGTTTTTTTTTACTGGTAAAGTATTCCTGACCTTAAAGGCCAACAGATGATTTTTGCATAACTTGCACTGCTAACAAAAGTTCTTGTGTCAATGTTTTTGGGGTATTTTTTAACCACTTCATGTAATTGTTGTTCTTTATGCAGACATTAAGAAGCTGTACAGGCTGACTGGAGTGGACAGCAAACCCACTGTTTTCTTATTTAACGACACTCAGATCGTGGACGAGTCCTTCTTGGAGGACATCAATAACATCCTCAGCTCAGGAGAGGTTCCAAACCTCTTCAAGCCAGATGAATTTGAGGAGGTCTGTCAGTAACTGATTAGAAATTAAAGTGTGTGAGTGCTTGTATACGATCATTAACAGTGCTGTAATATTTCAATTGGGCAGGTCCAGAGTGCTCTCTCTGACTCCGCCAGGAAGGACAATGTCCTGGAGACAGCAGACGCCATGTTTAATTACCTGATAGAGCGTGTGAGAAACAACCTCCACATTGTGCTGTGCATGAGTCCTGTTGGAGACCCCTTCAGGTACAAGCCCTTTATCAACATCAAACCATGTTTTCGTCCAATATTTTAAAGGAATAGTTGAGCCATACACCAGTTAGAATGATATAATCTGAATAATGCTCATTACTGACTATTTTTCATTGCTTGACTTCAGCATTGGCATTACTGCCTAAATTAGTCTTTTAAACATAAAACACCAAAGCCTGGTGCTAATACATTCCATCCAGATGCCCATTCATCGGTTGGGAATAACCATCTTTTTGTTATTATTTGTTAATGCATGTTTTCTTTGGCACTTTACAAAAACTTGATAGACTAAAGAAATAGTTCTACAGAAAAATCTAATTTATACAAATTACCCCCATTAACCCAGGTGTGATCAAAGAGCCAAGACACTTTTTGAGCCAAAATTTGCTTCTTTATATTTTAGCACTTGAACTATGAGTGTAACATTACATAACAAACACTGGACGTCAATAATCACCCTGTTCCAGTTCTATACTAAAGAAGCAAAGTGTGGATACTGAGACGTGTCAACAGATTATGTCTAAGTTAAACGGATTGTGTAAATGTGATGATTTTTGTGAGAATATGACAACACAATTTTGGGAATAATGTCATAGCCTTTACATTTTATACCTATTTTGTTTCCTACATTTCCAACATGAGCATTTAGCAACAGTTTGGAAAAATGAACTGTAAAATCATTGTTTAAGTAAAATCTACTCTTTGTTACCTAAACAAAGACACTTGATCGAACTGAGTGTTGCAAAATATGCCCAAAGTTAAAACTTTGTTTTATTTAATAAAACCTTTGCAGTTTATCCTTTACTTCCTTAAAAGTAGAGACAATTAACAATGAGCAAATTAAGGGAGACATTTAATTTCAAATGAAGGCAGAGCTTTATGCTTAAATGGACCAAACTGATTTAATAGACCAGATTTTTGAACTCAGAATGGACTAATTAGCCTGGTACTTTCCGCAAAGCATCCAACACATCATAGAGCTGACCTATGATGATGATAGGTAAAATGTTTTGTGCACTTGAGAGTCATTGCTATAGTTCTGCCAGTGGAAGCTAAATTTTGAGGGAATTTGGAGCAAGCCCTCTGGCAAGAACTCACTCATTGCACCAGGAGGCAGTCCCGCACTTTACTGAGCCAGACAACTTTTGGCTCACCTATCACACTGAGATCTACATCGTCAGGATGAGTGCCATGACCTTCCTTTCTGATCTCACTACTTACTGTCTTAACCTGAATTTTAAGACTTTTTTATCTTTGTCAGTCTCTCTCTCTGTCTCTCTCTCTTTCTCTCTGTCTCTCTCTCTGTCTCTCTCTCTCTCTCTCTCTCTCTCTGTCTCTCTCTTTCTCTCTGTCTCTCTCTGTCTCTGTCTGTCTCACTCTCTGTTTGTCTCTCTCTCACTCTCTCTTTTTCTCTCTCTCTCTCTCTCTTTCTCTCTCTCTTTCTTACCCTCTCTCGTGCTCTCTTGTGTTTTGCTCTCTCTGATTATGCGTCCGATAGTTTGAGTAGCATACAAATATGCCTGCAAATTGTTCTCTAATCAGCCCTTTGCATCCTTTGTCAGTGGAACGAGGTGCCACGTGTCTGGTGACCCTTGGGCCATGCCTAATTAAAGCATCTGAATCAAGCTGTGGGCTCACTCTGATTGGCCTTACTCATAATTGGTGGATTTATTGCCATGGTAGCGCTTTAATAGCTGTGATTGGCCCAAAGGGCAGCATAATTGTCCCTGACAAATCAGCATACGCCCACCTGATGATATATGAGAGGAGCAGCCGAAATTCTGGGCACATATGCTTTGTGTATGGGAGGAAATGATGTGAAATAAGTTAACCACCACCAGCCCCCTTTACAGTAGCAGCCATAAAGGTCGAAAGTATTATACATTGAAAGTATTATACACTGTCCCTGAGAACCAGCGTACTGTGGAATTCCTCATCTGAAAGGAATGTAGGACGAGTGGTGTGCAGAATTATGCCTCTTACAATCCATTTTCACTGTGTGTGTATGTGTGTAGAAATCGTATTCGTCAATATCCAGCGCTGGTGAACTGCACTACTTTAGACTGGTTCTCTGAGTGGCCACAAGATGCTTTGCTGGAAGTGGCTGAGAGGTACCTGGATGGCCTCGCCCTGGGAGACATGGAAGGGGTGAGAAACACACACAAACACACACTATTGCACAGGCCAGAACAGCTATTTAGATGCTTTAATTACTTGTTGGTATTTTCTGAACCAGTACTCTTACATTTATTCTCAAAATAACTCTTATGAACAGTAAGATTGGCATATTTTTAACTATCCTTTTTTAATTATTTTCTGCCCAATTTAGTCATCTCTTATTCCACCCACTAGCTTTGACCCTGACACACCATACCACCAACACCGAGAGGGTGAAAGCCAGCCGTCACGTAAAGCCAGCCACCACACCAGTTCCTAACTGCTCCTATATCACGGCATAATTAGACACTTAGAAAAGAATATTGACTGCCAGTTTTGTTGTGCTCTCTTGGCCTTCCGGCCTCAGATGGCTGCAGCACCTCTGGGAATCGAACTTACGATCTCCCGATAATGGGGTCAACCTTTAGACAGTTGCGCCACTTGGGAGTCCATTTAACTATAATTTTTAGAATGTATTTTCCTGGTATTCAAAATATATTCAGTGGGCAATGGCTGTGAATTAATGCCCAGGCTGAAGCCCATCTGCTCATGTGCTGTGTTGCTGTAATAGAATCTGCAGTTATAGCCTTCTTGTTGAAATAACTAACGCTTTTATGAGTCACCTGTTTTTGAGTTTGAGTTGTTTTATTTGGATGGCTCACTGTTTTTTAATCTTGGAAAGCATCACTGTGACTGAAACACAGGCCGAGTTTAGCTCGAGCGTATCCAGTCTTTGTCTGAGCTGGGTTTAGCTCAGTTATTGTTGAGTTTAGCTCAGTCATATAACTCTCAGTGAATAGTTCAGTGGCTGAAGTTAACTTCACCCTAGCCAGACTCATCAGCCTCAAGAGTTACAATAAGACGAACCAAATACCAACATAACGAACGAATACTGAAATAAACCTATTGATAACCCTCACATATACTATACTAAATTATACTATAATATATACTATACCACATATACTATACTCTCTGCTGAAACACTATGTGAAACAAACACATACTTATCTGCTTTTAATTGCCGCATCTTTAGTTTAGACTGAACAGTAGGGTTAAGCGATTTGCTACTCTTTTGTCATACTGTATTGTTATCTCTTTAACTGCATATTGTAAATACTGTTCTTCTTATGTAAGTTTGCACAGTCGTCTTTCCCTCTGTACTGGCCTCGCTGTGTAGAGTCAGTGTCTTAAAACAAGATTCTGGATCATGATAATAAGAATATGCTTTAGGAAATTTTGAGTTCTTCAAATGGATGAAGAAAGACTTTGCTGCAGAGTCAGATATTTATCACCATAGATATTGGGGAGAACATTGAGACAATTCAGACGCAGTACTTTTCAGCAAAACTATACTGAACATATTTGTAAGTGGCTCACTGATTCAAAGAACAAGAATGTAAACATTCATCTACACTAAATGAAGATGTATTGTCCTTTCTTTCCTCCTGAAACATACTGATTGTTATTTAATTGCTCAATGTTAGGTACTTAAACAGTACCAGTTAAAAGTTGGGACACATCTGATGTTTTTAGAGACATTTTGATGTAAAGGCTCATGCTTTTTGGGGGATTTTCCCAACAAGTAGTTCTCAGCAGCCAACAAGTGCTCAGCATTTGTGAGAACTTCTTCAAGCCTGTAAGAATAGCATCCCTTGTGGCTCCTCATGAAGCTGCTTGAGAGAATGCCAAGAGTGTGCAGAGCCAAGGGTAGCTTCTCTGAAGAATCTGAAATACAGCACAGCCTAGTTTTATTTAATACTTTTTGGTTATTGCATAATACACTATATGGCCCAAAGTATGTGGACACATTTTCAAAATTATTGAGTTAAGGTGTGAGCCACACTCACTCCTAAAAGATGTATAAAATCAAGCACATTGTCATGCAATCCCCATAGACAAACACACACAGAGCGGGGCCTCCATGTGCTGAAGCCCATAAAAATTGCTCCGTTGTGTCAGTTACTACAGAGTTGCAAAATATCTCTGGAGGCAACATTAGCACAAGAATTTTGCATTATGAAATGCATTTCCCTGGCGGTGCAGTTGCACACAAGCCTGAAATTATTATGTGCAGTGCCAAGCATTGGCTGGAGTGGTGTAAAGTATGCTGCCACGGAACTTTGGAGTAGTGGAAACATGTTCTCTGGAGTTACAAGTCACACTTCACTGTCTGGCAGTCTGGTAGATGAATGGTAATGCATTGTAAAGAAATAAGGGTCTTCAATTGTTTATGATGGTGTGATGGTCAGGTGTCCACTTACTTTTATGCAGTATAAGGTATGTTACTACATGGCTGAAATATTTGTAGAGGATAATAAATCTGCGCATTAGCAAATGTGTTCAAACGTTTAACAGGTGGTTCCGAGTTCTCATCATTTCTATTTAAGTCCAAGAGGACGACTCTCTGGGTATGGCTCCTCCTCCCCCCATCATTCAGTTCAGCGCTAGTCAACATGTGTGTCTGTTAGTTGACGTAACACAATTGGCAGAATTGGTAGTCTGTAAAAGTCACTACTGATTAAATGAGGAAAGGACTGTGTTGGACTGAATTTGTTGTTTTGCTGGCAGATCCAGACGAAAGTAGCTAGTATCTTTGTGACCATGCATCAGTCGGTTGCTCAGTTCTCTCAGAGAATGAAGCTGGAGCTCAAAAGACACAACTATGTCACACCCACCAACTACCTGGAGCTGGTTTCTGGATATAAGAAGTATGTATTGGATTTACACTCTGTCAAAAATCTCACACTCTGTTTGATTTCATTAAGTTTTTCAGGTTTTTATGACATAAGCTTAGTCTATCTATGTCTCTCTTCATCTCTCTGGTAGGTTGTTGGCTGAGAAGCGTAATGAGCTTGGTGAGCAGGTGTCTAAGCTGAGGAACGGCTTGTTCAAGATTGATGACACACGCAGTAAAGTGGAGGCCATGTCTGTGGAACTGGAAGATGCCAAGAAGAAAGTGGCTGAATTCCAAAAGCAGTGTGAAGACTACCTGGTCGTCATCGTGCAGCAGAAGAGAGAGGCAGATGAACAGCAGAAGGTGATCGCCAGAGACAAATAAATATTGTATACAGTATATGTGTGTGTTTCGTGTTCAGGGATATAGAATTTATAACCTTCATTTCTGTGTTTGTATCTTTGTTTTCTAATGTCTTCATGGTGTGCGCATGACTTGATCTGTGTAGGCCGTAGGTGCACATAGTGAAAAGATTGGAGCCGAGGAGATCAAATGCAAGGCGATGGCAGATAATGCTCAGAGAGATCTGGATGAAGCCCTACCTGCACTAGAGGAGGCCATGAAGGTCAGTCCACATTAACTGTATTTTACCTTTAGTTTGCATTGTTCTTTGCTTTATAGTAGTAGTATTTACTACTCCAATACTATCCGTAATACGACTATTATAAAATAATAAGTACTCTTACTACTACTACTACTACTACTATTTGTAATAAAACTATGCCTTTTGTTGTTTCCTCTCATTTGGTTCCTGTCACTTCCATGTAGATCTGTAAAGCGAATGCTTTGATAGTTATTTTTTCATATGAATTTATCAACAAAGAATGCATCATGTTTGTTGGCTGGACACAGATAATGACACACTTTCATGATATACTCAAACACAAACAAACAAATCACAGTCACAGTTCAAACAGAAGTCACATGAGCTTTCCACTGAGTCCAAGATAAGTCCAATCACGTCATACGGTGGATAATCCGTGGATAATATTGAGTGCACTGGCCAGGTATCAGGAGCCCAGGGACAGAGCAGGTGAGCCAGGCACACTTGACTGCTGTTTCACAGCTGTTGTAAGGACACCCACACAGAGACAGGGACAACCAACCAGTAGTCTCCGGATGAAGCTGGGCTTTAGTACGAAACGATAACGATAGACAGGTGTGATTAATAACCAGAGACCAAAGACCAAAACACACGTGACAGCCGGGGTGAAAAGAGGTCAGACTCATTATTCGAAAAACCGGGATGGCTGGGGGCAGTGGCGTTTGAGGCCCAGCCGTGACAGAATGAAGAGCTCTATCAAAAAATGTTGTTCATTTCTACTTTTTTTAAATACATGAAACACTATTAATGTAGAATAAGAACTTTAATAACATGGTGTTACTTCAGTCTCTCATGTGTCACCTAAAAATAGTAAAACTGTGATGCCCTCTTGTTTTCAGTGATGTCCTCTCTCGTTGTGCAGGCCTTGGAGTCCCTGAATAAGAAAGATATGACTGAGATCAAATCTTATGGCCGACCACCAGCCCTGGTAGAGACAGTGATGCAGGCGGTCATGATCTTGAGAGGATGTGAACCAACTTGGGCAGAAGCTAAGAGACAGCTGGGTGAGAAAGGAAGAAAGAGCATAAATACACATATTGGTCTGTTCTATACATATATTGGGTAATAGAGGCATGAGGGAACAAGGTGAACTCCAAATCACTTATTTAAAAAAGCCCGTTATATTGATTGGATGTGATTTGAAATTTTACTCAGAGAAAGCCTAAATCACGACTTTAAGTAAAAGTGATCGAAGTACGAGAATAATAGAATATGAGACGAGTGAAACGGAGGATTTAAGTGAATCAACAGTTAGAAAGTACACCTCAAAGTTTAATTACAATTAGATTTGACAGGAGCAGCAGTGCTGATGAAACTTAAACAGAAAGACTAGGCTTGTCTTAATAATTTTCCTGCCTGTGTGTGTGTGACAGGTGAAGCAAACTTCATTAAGCAGCTGGTGCACTTTGATAAGGATAATATATCAGACCGTGTGCTGAAGAAGATTGGCCAGTACTGCACGCAGCCTGACTTTCAACCTGAGATCATTGGCAGAGTCTCACTGGCTGCCAAGTCCCTCTGCATGTGGGTCAGAGCTATGGAGGTAGGGGCCAATGCACACATACACACAAACAACTGTGCAAGTAATTATATGGTTACGGTTCTCCGCACTAAATAGTTATGCTTTAATTATGCACCTATATTTGGTCCTCCAACTTTGAACTTAATCCATCTTTGTATATTTGTGTGTCTGTGCTCTGTGCTGGATTTTTCTTTTTCTCTTAGGTGTATGGGCGTATCTACCGTGTGGTGGAGCCAAAGCGAGCCCGGCTGCAAGGAGCCATGACTCAGCTGGCTGAGAAACAGGCTGCCCTGGCAGAGGCCCAGGCCAAACTTCGAGAGGTCAGTGCTCGTCCATGTGAACCACATCAGAGTAAAACTCTGATAGATTTGATTGGATACAACTCTCAGCCATGCACATATAGCTGACCTGTACCTGGTGTTGCCGTTAAAGAAGCTTCCAATCCAGTCTGAAAGATCAGAGCTGATCAGGGCATATTTTAGCTTATTAATATGTACCATTTTAAACCAGATTGAATGCTGATCATTTGTTAAGGCTATTTTACCGCATTTTAAATGGGTAGAGATAAATACCATAAGGCATATCTTGTGGCAGTGCAACATGTTTTTTAGAAGTTAACAAGCAGTTTATATGCCCGCAATGTGTAACTGTGTTGTGGACGAACAGCCCAATGGCCATTTGTAAAATCTGCTGTTCCAGAAATGCAGTGAACTTTTTTATCAATATGTAGTTACAAAAGCTGAATGTAAAATTTCAGTGCACAGCAGTGCACAGTAAGCCAAGAAAAATACTTAGCATATTAAAGGGAAAGTAACATAGTTAAGATATAAAATGGTCACTTCAAAAAGGTAGCCAAAAGAAACAAAATGTATCAGGTCAAAGTGTGTCACACTATGTCAGGTTTGTTGAAGGCATCCAATTGAAGGCATCCTTAGTTTCATACTATCAAGTATTATTAGAGTGGGTATTAGGAGAGAAAATCTCTTGCACTAAAGTCATTTTGTGTGTGTGTGTGTGTGTGTGTGTGTGTGTGTGTGTGTGTGTGTGTGTGTGTGTGTGTGTGTGTGTGT
>JBBJLS010000011.1:2110714-2127051 GCA_037577275.1 Bryconaethiops microstoma
GTGTGTGTGTGTGTGTGTGTGTGTGTGTGTGTGTGTGTGTGTGTGTGTGTGTGTGTGTGTGTGTGTGTGTGAGATACTTGCACAATATAGGTGAAATGTTATGTTGCTGTTACAGTGCATAAAAACAGAGTAAATTGTTGATGTTAGGCTACATTATTAATAAACAATTCATTTAATGGATCATCCAATTGTTTCACATTACTACTATATCTTCCTGGTTAACTAGTCATTTAAAAACAGTTGTTGACTAATCATCATTACTAAAAAAATTTATTTGTGAGATATGCACTGCATCAATTCGTCTTAGGCTCGTATACTTAGGCTTAATGCACCAATAAACAACACACTCACATCATCACACAATTCAGAATATTCCCTTTTGCAGCTAAAGCTAATGGCTGATCCAAATGTAAACAAAGGCTAAACTGAGAGTAAAGATTTTAGCAAAAGCACTCTCCTCTCGTTCTCACACTGTCCTGAAATTTGAGTATTTCCTCGAACTGTAAACCGCTTTGGATATATGCGTCTGCCAAATGAATGTAATGTAATGTAACAACATGAAAACAAAAGAAACAACAAACAAAATGCTGGTGATGTATGGATGCTGAGAAATGTGGAGGATACATAACTTGCAGTCCTAGATGGGAAAAATGAGCTAGAGTGGTAATACTTGAGCAAGGTGGAATGCCATAGGTGCACTGATGTGTCCAAGCATGAGGCAGATCTGAACTCACTGGTGTTATGGATTGGTTGGTTTTAAGGTAGTCAAATAGAGCGTTATTGAAACCTGTACTGTTTGGTTAAGGATATTCTGTTTGAACTTGCAGTGGAATTGGTTTCATCTCCTGTACTATTTCCACATCAGTGAAGTACTGTGGGTCTGTATTTAGATAAAAATTGTTTTTCCTCCTGATTATACAATGCTGTTTTTTCTACTGCTGTACTTTAGCCATTGTCTTTGACTTGTTGACAGTTGGCCACAATACTGACTCGTGAATATGTGCGTGCACCCCCAGTGTGAATACCTAAATTCATCCAAACATCCTAAGAACACTAATGTGGATGCTTTACTAAAATTATTAATATTGTGTGGGGCCAGCATTCATGAACGATTTATTGTGTAGCTTTAGTGTATGTTTGTCTGTGACTGTGACTCGGTTTAATGCACTTTAACATTGTCAGTGTTATCTTAGGACAGGCACTTGATTTGTAAATCTTATTAAGTCGTCTTTTTATTCACATTTTTTCTTTTTGATTAATTTCTGTCTTGTGAATATTCTTCGAATTGAGGATGAATATGTATTTGCCCCTCTTTGTCTTTTTCTCCTACTTCGTCTCTCTCTCCGTTTTGTCTCAGAGAGAAAATGTATTAATGTCTAACTCTTCCTACAGTGCTAGCGTGTCATTTCCCTTCCTTTATTTTATTACTCTAATTAGATTACTCGAAGTTCCACTCAATATTAATACAATCTGCGCTAGAACTTGCAGCCATGATTTTTTTCTCAGCCCTGCGAAAATCTATTGTTTGCTTAACCCGTTTATGTAATTATGAATCGCACTGTTGTTTTAAAAGTAAGCTCTCAAGGGGCCCCACTTCTAAAAAGGTATGTCGAAAGAATAATATTTGCCTGTCATTTAATCTTTACTCACCTCTCTTATCTCTTTCTTCTTCTTTTCTTAACCCAACTCCACTCTTTACTGTATACTTTATTCTTTTCCAATCTTTCCCCTTGCAAATTGCCATTTAATTTGCAAACACTCTTTCTTCCCCCTCTCTCTCACTCTCTCTCTCTCTCCATCCTCGCTCTCTTCATAGGTGAGTGGAAGAATGGATGTAATGAGTTGCAGAAGATGTTGATAGTACGTTCTCTAAGGCAGGACCGCGTCTCTTTCTGCGTCAACTCGTTCATCATCAATAACCTGTGCTCTCGCTTTGTTGAGCCACCAGTCCTCGACATGAAAGCGGTGAGCGATACACATAGAGTACACATAACATCCTCATAAAAGTTGATAAATTCCTAAAGGGCACATATTCTCACATTTTTTGTCAGTATTTCTTTTCCTATGGGGAAAATATCTCATATCTGTCTGTTTGTCTATCTGTCTGTTTGTAGTAATACTATACATTTGACCTTTAAATCATTTCTGTGTATGGTAAGCCTTGTAAAATTAATGTTGACTTGCCATTACTGTTCACTGCCTTGCTGAGTTTAAACTATTGAACTAGATATTGGTGCAAAAATGGAAAGTGTAAAAGAAAACACTCCTTTCTGCTTGGTGCTACTTACACCCTCTAAAACTGACCACAAATACAATTTGGTAAAAATTAGAAAATGATCAAACCATGCTTAAATTTTGTAATATTTTAAAAGGTAAAATGCGTATAGGTTTGTATACAATGTCTCAATCCATCATTCTCAGCTCAACACTCTAGGCTCCCCTGTCTTGAATATATTTCTGTATACATCTGAGAGAGCTTTAAGACGGCTTTGTG
This sequence comes from Bryconaethiops microstoma, assembly GCA_037577275.1. Lineage (NCBI taxonomy): Eukaryota > Metazoa > Chordata > Actinopteri > Characiformes > Alestidae > Bryconaethiops > Bryconaethiops microstoma. The sequence goes on from JBBJLS010000011.1 coordinate 2,113,209, forward strand.
AGAGCTGAATTAAAATTACCAGCTGGGCATCTTAATTTGAAGGTGTCCCATTATAAATGTTTGTGGGGGTTCCTGTCTCCACCGTCTCTGACAGTGAGGTAATGCCTGAGCATGTCTGAACATTTATCTAGCTTCAGTCCTACTGAATACATTAAATCATGTAAATGGTGCTTTTCTTCTGAAATTTCACAGAAATCTGACTCAACCGATCGTGACAAACTCTTTGGAATGATTTGCAATGCAGCTTGCAGCTCATTATGTTGCATAACAAGTGACTGAACGTTTTGGTCCGACTCAGATACACTGTTGTTCCAAAGCATACCAGCACTATTAAAATTAGCTTGTCATGTGCAATCTTTCTATGTATCCAGTCCAGCCACGTTTATCTTTCGTTCTAACCTATAGCCTGCCTGGTAATATGCACCAGACATGCGACTATTTTTTAACATAACAGAAGAGTGATTCCTACCCATGTGGATGTGTGGGTTTTTTTTTAGGTGGTGGAAGACTCCACCACGAAGACGCCGCTCATCTTCGTGCTTTCACCGGGTGTAGACCCCACAGGCTCTCTGGTGCAGCTGGCAGAGACATCAGGCATGGGCCGCCGCTTCTATGCTCTGTCTCTGGGACAGGGCCAAGCCCCCATCGCCACACGCATGATCAAAGAAGGAGTGAAAAACGGTGAAGCCCCTCCTTTTATCTTTCATTCTGCTGTGTCCTTTTTATTGGCACCTGAAGGACCATCCTTTTACACCCTTATCTCTCATCCTGACCGTGTGGGTGCTTGTGTGTGTGGCAGGTCACTGGGTGTTCCTGGCTAACTGCCACCTGTCGCTGTCGTGGATGCCTCAGCTGGATAAACTGGTGGAGGAGCTGCAGGTGGAGGACCCTCATCCAGACTTCAGACTGTGGCTCAGTTCTTCCCCTCACCCAGAATTCCCTGTCGCCATACTGCAGGCTGGCATCAAAATGACCACAGAGCCACCCAAGGTACACACACACACACACACACACACACACACACACACACACACACACACACACACACACACACACATACACTGTACATTGAAACTCTATATTCTTTGTAAGGTATTTTAAGATGTTTTATATAATATTGCAAATATTTATAATATATTTGTAATAACCCATATTCCATAATCCCTTGATACATGATCTGCCTCAATAATTGATCACCATGTTTCAAATCTGAGGCATTTTTGATGATCATTTTATTATCATTTCATTCCCAATGTTAGCATTAGCATTACCCACAGTTCTTTTCATCATTCAGGACACATCTAGATTTTCTTATATGTGCACCTTTTTTGCAAATTATTTGACGTTGTAGAGTACTACCATTGTAATATTATCATTTTGTACAAAATTGGTTTTATGTACCTGCAGCAAAATTGGTTTTATATTATTAAGCAGTAATTGCAAACCTTTGAATATGTCCATCCACATCCGTTCATTCATTCAACCTTTTATCTAAAGGGAATGTTTGAGCTTTTTTAAGCTATTCTCTATCTGACACAACTGTAGCATACAGTCAATTACTAATTTCAAAGCATTTCCTATTATTTGGAGAAAACAGAAAACCCACTCATAAAAACACAACTTTAACAATATAAGGTGTTAACATTACGCTTTAAATCTAGTTTTAGATAGGGAAGAATTTCCATTCTTGTGAAGTATGCCTTTAAATCCTAATTAGATTACGGAAGAATCCGTATTTGCAGTGCATCCAATAATAAGGCAATAAAATAAAACAATGAATCAATAAAATCAGTAAACTAAAACAGTTTCAAACTGAAAGAGTCATGCTATTAAATTAACCACATGATACAAGCAAGCTGAGCTTTAGGATTCTTTTGGCATGTGTAAACTCACTGGTGCTCGATCACTAAAACCTGATTTTCCCTGCACACACACGCACTCACACGTTCACAAACATACTCATACACACATGGACATTTTCTTTTTCTGTGTACCACCATATACACACGCTGGAAATGGACTTTATTTATTGACCCATTGGGTTCATGTTTTTCTGTCAGATGTTTAACCTTTAAAAAGTGCAGGAAGTCTTTTTTCACTTATTGATCATAGACTATAATAGAAGTCAAGACAACCACTCCTGCATGCCACACTGGTTTCTATAATACCAAGAGTGACACACATACACACACACATACAGAAAGACACGTTTCGCATCTCTCTCTGCTTGCAGGGAGTGAAGTCAAATATGAAACGTCTGTACCAGCTGGTGACGGAGTCCCAGTTCTCGCGCTGCACCCGGCCAGTCATCTACCGCAAGCTGCTCTTTGGCCTTTGCTTTTTCCACAGCATCCTGCTTGAGCGCAAGAAGTTCCTCCAGCTTGGATGGAACATCATATACAGCTTCAACGACTCTGACTTTGAGGTAGATACACTATGCGTCCAAAAATGTGTAGTGTTTCTTCAATCAGTCAGGAAATCTACAGCCAGTCAAGTAAGCAGCTGGTGGCCTGGTGGATAGGGAGTTGCCCCTGCAATCAGTGGGTAGTGGGTTTGAATCCCAGGACTGCTAGTGGCACCAATGAGGTACCTTTGAGCAAGGTACCGTCCCCACACTCTGCTCCCTGGGCGCTGTGTCTTGGCTGTCCCCAGCTTCACTTGGTGAATGGGTTAAAAGCAGAGAAAGAATTTCACACGGCTCACACTCTGTGCTGTGCTGTTCACACATGACTGTAAGGGGCCACTTTACTCTAATCTAGAGATTATTTTGACAGGTAATCTAGTTATTTTTTTCTTTTCAGATGATTATTGGTGACTGGTAAAACACAAGTTTATTTGTCTGTCTCTGTTTTCACTGCTCAAAGAGATTCATTGTGAGAAAGAGTGAGGCCGAGAGTGTCCTTAGTCACTCAGTCTTTAATTTGGTCAGTGAAGCAGAGAAGCTGAGCATAGAGTGGAAAACAAAGAGATCACAGGCCTGTGAACCAGTTTAGCTGATTTAAATAAGCTATGAAATGTCTCCATAAATTGATACAAATTGGGATCAAATAACTTGCAAAGTCTATTAATACAGAACAAGGGCTAAGCTTACCTACTGAATTTATTTCATTAGTGAAGGAACATGAACTTGGCTAATTATGTGTTATTTAAACACGTGCTGAAATAAATGGGAGAAAGGGATCATTTTTAATAGATTTTCATATTATCACTGCTGAGATGAGCACAAATCCTGTCAGACTCCTCTGTCTCAGTATCTGAAAAACAGCATTTTTGATCTGAACACTCTTTCAAGCACTGTAAGTCAAAAGTGACTTGAGTGGTAATACCTGGTGCTCATTAGAGAAGTGTTAGATGGAGCTACATTATGCCAGAGAGCACAGTTTCACTGCTTCACAGCCCAATTCTAGGGTCTTTATGCCCCTCCATCTGATGCTTAGCATTGGGTGTAGTGACCCTAGCTTAATGTGTGTCATCTGTAGAGCCTAATGCACTTATAGATTATATAACTGTGTGCATTAGAATACCTGTGTCAGCTATTGTAGAATTATATTATTTTTTTCAGTAAAAGGGTTAAATGTATATAACAGTGTAGGGAAGACCTTCTAGCTGATACACAATCAAATCTTAATCATGCCAGCATCTCGGCATTCTACAGCTGCTGGATCTTATTTCTTTCTTCTCTCCATTTTCCCCCCACCCCCCTCTCTTCATCTCTCTGTGTCCTTCCACTCTCCACTCTTGAACGCAGGTGAGTGAGAACTTAATGAGTCTGTATTTGGATGAGTATGAGGAGGTCCCCTGGGATGCTCTGAAGTACCTTATCGCTGGGGTCAACTACGGAGGTCATGTTACAGATGACTGGGACCGCCGCCTCCTCACCACATACATCAACGACTACTTCTGTGAGGGTGCTGTCAACACTCATTTCTTTAAGTGAGTTTTACGCACACACACACACTCTCATGTGGATGCGCGCACACACACGCAAACCAAAAACATTAGCATTTGTCACACTGCAATAACCTTCACCCCTTTCTAACAGTGAAAACAGACTGTTGAATCATGTTGAAGAGCGATAGCCCCACCCTGTGGACAGAACTAAAAACACATGGACCCACACACATTCATATATGCTTATATGCCCAGATGCACACATACTCATACACATCACACCCACTCCATTAAAATGATTGGTCTAATTCAGCCTTTCATTGATTGTGCTTTGTCTCAGTGTAAAGAGAGGCACATGTCCTTCACCAACATTGTTGGAAAGACTCCACAAGTGTTCCTTTATCCTTTTAGTGTTTTCCAACCCTTGTCGCAGAGTAGGACACACTGTAGTGATTCCCTTGTCCCAGAGCAGAGCACACTGCAGTGATTCCACTGCTCTAACAAGCCAATTTTAACCTTGTGAAAGGCTTGTTATTCGGTTGATGAGGTGAGTTAAGTGTGCTGATGCAGGGAAGCACTAAAACGTGCAGTGCAGGGGTACTCCAGTACCAGGGTTGGGAAACACTGATCGATTGTATTCAGCACTGCTGCTAATATACAGAACAACAGCTCCTCCATGTGGTGTGCTTCAAAATTACACTGAGTGAGCTGAATGTTAATTCAGGTTTTTAGAAACTGAACAAACTAGCTTTTTGATTGCTTGTTAAGGTAGAAGCAGTCTTAGTCATGCACCTCTTTTAAAGTCTTTAATGCTGAGCCAAGAAACATAGCTACTTCTCTGTTCTTCCTCTTTAATAAGAAAATAAAAGCTGGACATTTGTAGGTCCAGTTTTGATGTTTTACAAATATGTTGTGCCAAAAACAAATGCATAGCAATACAGTACACACTTCAGTAAAGCAAAAGGTGTGGAATAATGGGGTTCCTTGGGGGTTCAAGATTTCTTAATTATCCCTTTGAATCCCCAAAATTCTGGGGTTTTCCTCAACATTTTAACATGTTATGGCCTTCTTACATCCATCAGGCCTAAAACGAGTGTTCAAATAAAAAGGTTATTATGATACTGATTGTGCAATTGTAGCTTAGCGGCTGTAACTAGGCAGGCTTTGATAGCTGATCTGCCGGCCTGGTCAGTCCCAGGAACAGTAACTAAGTGGGCAGGGCGGTTTTTAAATCTACATGGTGCGATTCTGCATTTCAAACTGCTGAGGCTCCATTCCATAACGAAAAAGAAATAAAATCTACAATTTGGATTTCCATTTCAAACCAATTAAGGTAAAATATTTGGCTGCCAATTCTTTGTTTGAAACGTTTTGTTGTGCTGGTCTTTCCTGTACAGTATGCAAACTATACAAGTTGACTATCACTGTTAAAATGGGCCCCTAAAAGTATGTTAAAATATATGTTTTATGGTTATTCACTAGATAAGTCTATTATACTAAGACTTTTTACCCAATTTTCTCTTCAGTTTAATTGTCTCTAATTCTACACGCTAGCTAGAACTTCCCCTATGAGACCACCAACCCTGGGTAGGCCAAGGTCTAGCACTTATTTCCTCCTTAAGCCCACCACCACATCTTTTTAATCTGCTGTTAAAGCAACATCACTGGACAGCTTAACACACTTGGAGCAGAGCTACATTACATCAGCAAACAGACACCCATGCTGGCTAGCATTGGGATAAATGAGCAATGAGGGGAGAGGGAGGGCAACCCTACCCACCCAGAGAGATGAATGAATGCATGATGAAACTGAAGCTCAGATTAAAGCTCTGACAGTCTGTTTCTTTTGTTGGACCAAACATCTTTTATACGAACACTTGCTCTTCGTTGGAATTGCTGACTGGTTTTGAAACAACAAAAGCCTCCTGAAAGAGGAATACAATTCCAGCATGACATTGTGTGTGAATGCCAGGATGCCTTCGGTAACAGCATCTCACACAAATATCCTAGGGATACAAAATAAGACTTTAAGTCTGGCCATTGCTCTAAAATCCTCTGGATCTTAGTGTGGGAATATGCATCACGCCCTGGGTTAGGATAAGCCATGAAGTGTAATTTTCATTTTTCATCCACTCATAATTGAAATAAGTTGAACATTTCCATTTCTTTTTAACTGGGCTGTCAGATCCAGTTGACACAATCTCTTATTCATACTCCGTCTCTCACATCACAATGGTAATATTGTTTTTTAAGAATAATGTGTTCGTTAAGCAGGAGGGTACACTATGTTCAGCACAATTATCGGCCACAAAAGCTGATGGGCATGTCACATCAAATCCTACCTATCAATGATCAGTGAGTCAATGATACATGCGGGCAATGCATGATGCATATATTATACATATTTCAAGAGGATGGACATAGAGACAAAATCTAAATTGTCAGTTAAACCTAAATAGTAAAAGAAGATCTAGTTGTGAAAAAAATTGGACCTTGCTCCCTCACAAAAGTTTGTGAACCCTTCAGAATTTTCTAGACTTATGCATGTATATGACCTAAAACATCATCACATTTTCACACAAATCCCAAAAGTAAATAAAGGGAACCGAGTTAAACAACTGCGACAAAAATATTATATGTGGTCATTTTTTATTGAGGAAAATTAATCAAATCCAATTTGAAAAATAAAATTAATATTTTTGTAGTGGAAAAAAGAGGTGGCTAAAGTATGAATTCTATGATGATGGTAATGCAGACCACAGCATACAGGTAAAAAATGACGTTCAGAATTTGTTTTTGTTTGTAGAATAGACATTGCCTGAAGAATATATGAAGAGGGCTAGCTGCTATACAAAGGTTATTGCCTATGTGCAGCTCTTTTATTAAAACAACCCGGGACCTGAGGGTGTTGCTGGGCATCACTGGGTGTTGCTATGTGGTTCCTACATATATTTAAAAGGTGAAGCTGGAATTTGTCGTTAAATGAGGCTATGGAAGGAATAACCATAGGTGTAGTCTATAAGGTGTATTTATCAATGTGAAGGGAGTATAAAGCAAAGTATTTGTATGGAGTGCACTGATCACCATAAAGAATGACATATATTAATATAAGTAATATATAAGTATATTCATATATATATAAGTATAAGAGAGTGTTAACCTATGAAGCAGTCAAAAGACATCCCATTATAACCTGAAGACCACCCAGTGTAACCCGTATTACAAAATGTGAAATTGCAACTTTGCCAGAGACAAAAATCATTTTGCCAAAGTCTTGCCACAGATATGTGAATGGGTGCTCTGTTTTCTTTAAAGAACAGAGACGTGTCACAATCTGAACGGAAAACACTGCCTTCCAGAGTAAGAACCTTATCCTATCTGTGAAACCTGATGGTGGTTGTATCATGGTTTGGGCCTGTTGTGCTCCATCTAGGTCAGGATGTCTTGCCGTCATTGATGGAACAATGAATTCTGAATTATACCACCAAATTCTAAAGGAAATATCAGGTTATCTATGAACTGAATCTCAAGAGAAAGTGGGTAATACAGACAACCACATAAGTGATCAATCATACCAAAGAATGATTAAAGAATAATAAAGTTAATGTTTTGGAATGTCCAAGTCAAAGTCCTGACCTTAACCCAATAAAAATGTGGAAAGACAGGAAGCTCATGTCAGACTGACAACACTTACTGGAAGAGATGAAACTTGTCACTCACAGGTGGATATCAGAACATTTCCCTCAGTAAATAAATGATGAAGTAAAAGATGTTTGTCTCATTCGTTTAACATTGTTTTAGGTCATGTGTAGATACATATATATGTGTGTGTGTGTGTGTGTGTGTGTGTGTGTGTGTGTGTGTGTGTGTGTGTGTGAGACACAAATTTTCAAACAATGCTGTGATGTTCCCAAGAGACAGAATACATTTTCTGGGACTGACTATTAAAATGCGGACAAAACCGGGACGGGAGTTGAGTCTAGTCTCCTGAGAATATGGTTCATAAATGCAAGGATGATGTAAGAATGTAGAAATCCAACTACTAATATTCTGACTACACTAAAGATGACCTTATTCTTTTACTTATTCTTTCTTTTTGTATTGAGATGCTCTGTTCTAAAAGTAATTTCATTCTAAATCTTGTGTGTCTGAACTGCAATGCCCTCTAGACTGTCCTCTCTGCCTACCTATTACATCCCTCGAGATGGGCCACAGGCTGCGTATCGAGAGTACATCAGCCTGCTGCCAGCAGTGGAGCACCCAGAAGTGTTTGGGCAGCACCCCAATGCAGACATCGCCAGCCAGATTTCTGAAACACGCACACTCTTTGACACACTCCTCTCCCTCCAGCCCCAAGTAACCAGCACTGCAACTACAAGGGCAGGACCCAGTCGTGAGGACAAGGTACGTGTGTGTGTTTGCATGTGTGCATCTGATAGCAAACCCCTTTAACTAAAAGACCTGTTGGTGTGGGTCCTTCCCATCCCCAGTCTATTGTTAAACTTAATCCTTATTGTGCAGAAACTATGTAACTTACATTTGAGTGGCATAGTAGTTACTGAATAATTATCAGTAATTGTTGGATAGTAGCTGAAAATGCTTGGATGGGACTTGCATGGTAACTCCACTGGTGTTTTGATGTGAAATGGTCCATTGAAGTGAAACTCTGGTTTCTTTCCAGTGGTGGCGTCAGGAACCAGGGTCACAATGGCTACAATGTAAATTTAGCTGTTTTATGCAAATAGCCAGTGAAAATGTATACGTTTTTAGGTGTAATATTTATCATCGAAAAATAATAGATCGAAAAAAACATTTTTCCTTGGGTACTGTTTCAGTCTATAATGCCCTGCATATATCTCGCCACCATCAATGTATTTTTAAAAGCACATTTAAGCCAAATTTTTTTATCTCAAAACTATAAACGGCATTTCAGACCTCAAACATATGAATAGCTATCTCATGCCATGTTTTTTGAGATAGCTGTTTTAGGCATTAAATACTTCCGACTTCTTTCTCTACCACCACCATGAACAATTCTGAACCAGTAATTTTCTTTATAGTGCAGGAATGGTGCATTTCACATGAAAGCACTCTGACTCATTTTGTTTACATCTTCGTGACTGAATTATGCAGAAATTTTGACGAATCATTTGAACTCCCCTTTAAGGAATGTAATTTCATCTGGCCCAACATGTAGTAGAGGTTTTCAGGTTTGTGTGTGTGTGTGTGTGTCTGTGTGTGTGTGTGTGTGTGTAGGTACTAGAACTTTCTGCTGATGTGCGTCAGAAGATCCCAGCACAGTTGGATTATGAGGGTACACGAAAACTCCTGCAAGATGACCCCTCGCCCCTTAATGTAGTGCTACTGCAAGAGATACAGAGATACAACACTCTACTACACACAATCAGGTCTGTGTGTCTAATAGAGAACTGTGAGCTTCATTTGATATAGGACATATAATGGGTATTGGCATTATTTATACAGCTGATCTCTGTTTCTGTGCATGTGTGTGTGTGTGTGTGTGTGTGCAGGACATCTCTGACAGAGTTGGAAAAAGGTATCCAAGGTCTGGTAGTAATGTCCAGCAGTCTGGAAGAGACGTTTCAGTGTATCCATGATGCTCGTGTGCCTCCACTCTGGGAAAAGGTAAAACACTGTCCTGTCTCACAGCATGATGTAATTTTCTGATTTCTTGACATTTTCTAATCAAAACAAACTAGATAAGTCAGAATTTCTGTTGATACAGAACAGGTCTAGAGTAAATGTAATTAATTGCACTATTAAATATGAAATAAATACATAATCACATATTTTTAAACACTATAGCAAAACTACAATAATTGTATGTAATTGTACTTCTGTTTACACTACAACTTACTACCAAATCAATTACGTGATCACAATTTTATGTAAAAGTATTGCAAAATCACACCAATAAAGCTGTGCTTTTAAGAGGTTTCTCATCAGTCACATTTTGCTGGTGAAATGTTTTTGAACCTAGTTGCTCAGATTCGGATAATAAAAAATTTAGACAAACTAATCACTCTGTCAGGTTGACTCAGTGGCAGTGGCACACTTTTGAGGTCTGTTCCCTATTGAGATGCGACTGAAGCCTGATAACTGTAATAATATTGACTGCGTCTTATTCACAGGGAGTGAAATTCCTCTGAATGCTACTTGGAAATACTGGCATTTTATGTGTCACATTATATACAAAGAATATTGTATGGAAGGTAGCTCTCTTGCTGCTGTATTATAGTTTTTGTGTAGCCTTGCTCGACACTGTTTTTTTCATTTGCACGGACAAAATCTTAACCTTGCAGCTCTAAATATACTAAAAAATATACTAAAATTTAAAGAGGTTCGGATAGAGAAAATTTCCAGAAACAAAGATCCAGAAGATCATAATGTTTAACTATTTAGTGATATATATATATATATATATATGTGTGTGTGTGTGTGTGTGTGTGTGTGTGTGTGTGTGTGTGTGTGTGTGTGTGTGTATACTAATCCCCGGTTTTATGCACATCAGGAGTCGCAGAATCAGTCTCACATGGATTTTTTCTGAAAACCTGTTAGTTGTAGAGAAATCTCCACAATAATGCAGAAACTGCAAACATTCTCTGCATTTTTTATTTTTTGCTTTTTTCGTGGCAATATGTTTTTTAGCATTTTAGTTGTAAATTATTAAGAAAATATCTTTTTTTTCAGCTACATTTTCATATAAAATATGAAATGATATATAAAATAACTGTATTAATGTTTTTGTACTGTCCAGAGAACACAAAGAAAGCTCGTCTTCCGTGTCCTTAACAGGCTGCTTGCTGCCTGAGGCACAGAAAATCTCAAGAGTTCTTTTTATTCTTTTTCAAAGTGCCATCAATACACACATTTGAAAACTAGAACATTCAAGGTTTTTAGTGGTGTTACTTAAATGTTTGTAGGACAAAAATTTGCGGAGTTTTAGATGATTGTTGTGGAACAGTGGAAATATCTCTCAGGAGGGATTGCCGACCTCAGAGGATTAAAAACCGCTGTACTCAGAGCAGGGGCGGGCTGAATAAGACGCACCGCCGGCGAACAGTAAATTACTGAAGTGTAAACATTATTGGTGATTACCTGTATATTTTACTGTATTTTTATTACTAAAAAAAGATATTAATTGGACTTGAACTGTTTGAATTTCAATTTTAAAAAAAAGCTTGAAACACTGGGGTGTTCTAAAACTTTTGACCGGTAGTGTGTGTGTGTGTGTGTGTGTGTGTGTGTGTGAGTATGAATATTGCATGTAATCAATACCTGACTGTCAAATCAAGTTAATTCAGTACAGTTCAAAAACATTTTGAATTTCCACTTTTCTGTGACATATTTTGACTCAACAGTCTCAACCAATTTTACAGAAAATAAACCTCGACATTTTAACAGCTGAACAGTTTTAAAGGCTCTTTTTCTTCTCTCTTATATTCAACTCCCCCACAACTCCATCTGTATCTCTCCCTTTCCCTCGTTTAGTCGTCTGTATCTCTCCCTTTGTTTGCTCATGTATCGCTATCATTTTATTTCATTCTACCATCTTTTTACTCGTTTGCCTTGCCTCTAACTCTCTCACTTGCCTGCCCTGTAGAGTCGCAATTTTTACTGCTTGGAACGAATGTACTTCATTGGCTGAAAGTTATGACGTGGGATATCTTAACTTGCCTCTAAACCGCTACCGAAAAGACTATAAAAGCAGCGCCGGTTAATCTAGACGCGCCCTGTCAGGTTTTAATTATAACGTTCTGTTTTGGCCGCTAGGTCTGGGTCCGTATTGGACAACTTCTGGGTCCGGACCAGGACCGCGGTCCGCACGTTAGTGACCGCTGCTCTACAGTATTACAACACCGTTTTTAGTAGTGAATTCAGCTGCCTACATTGCTGACATAGATCTTCAGGTCCACATACACAGCTTGTGTAATCTTTCATTGGAATAGAATGTGCACAAGACTAAGGCCACCATGCACAATAGTAAAGGGATAAGCAGTGCAGAGCAGTGGAAGTGATCATCCAACATCAGCACCTTAAAGCCCTTGGGGATGAATGCAGCCAAATCCTCACAGCAATGTTCCAACATATAAAGCTTCCCCAGATTAGCAGAGGCATTTACTGCAGTAAATATAATAACCTGCCTGCCTATTAAAACCATTGTTTTTTGTCTACAAGCTGTTAGACATATTGTGCATTTCATAGTGGTTTCTGGAGCTTTTAGTTTCCATGTTTTATGTTTATATAAATATGAACGGAATAGAAAATGCAATTTAATAAAACGTGATGCATGATTTTTGACAACACATATGAACACATAAGACCCCCCAAAACGCCTGTATGTGTGTGCTTGCAGACCATTTTTCAACAAATACTCTGCTACTCAATGTGTCATGTGGGCACACACACAGTGGCTGTAATAAATCATTGTGTGGAGAGTGTGGTAAGCTGTGAGGGTAGTGCCCTGTGCTTGGTGGAGAGGAGTTGGAGTGGAGTAAATGAATGGTGGAGTGCTGGAAGGTCACACTGCTAGAGTAGAGGCCAGTGCACTGCAGCGCTGAGGATCAGAGGATGGCTTTCTCCCTTTCTCTCTCTTTCCCACTCTCGGTCACAAACACACACACACACTCTCAATCTCTTACACACACATACACACACTCTGTGCCTCTTCAGAGCACTTATGGACACTGTTTTACATGGACAAACGAACACAGGCTCTGTCTCTCTGTTTAAATATTCCAGTCATCCATCATTAGCACATCACCAGCCTCCTTATGCCAAGAGAGCACTGCTCACAAAAAAACGTTTCGGTCTCTGTGTGTGTGTGTGTGTGAGTGTGTGCGCGCGTGTGCGTGCGTCCGTGATATGATGTATTTTTTTTGGTACGGCCCTCTAATAGGCAAAATGAACATGCCGATGTTAAGATGAAAGCACAAAGACTAAAACCTCTCTGTAAACTTTCTCTCTTTCTCTCTCTCAGAACTTCACCTTGCTTTGTTCATTCATTACTCTTCTTTCTCTCCTCTCTTTCACTCTCTGTCTATTCTCTCTTGTCTTTTTTTCTTTATTCACTCTCTCTGCTATCTATTTACTCTTTCTTATTACTTTCTCTCCCCTCTCCCCCTCTCTCCCGACTCTTTCTACTATCTCTGTTTACTCATTTAAAACGATAGCGATCTCATATTTTTCTTGTCTCTCTCTACTCTCACTCTATACCCTTTCTATATACGTCTCTCTCTCTCTCTCTCTCTCTCATCCTTTGATGGCTTTAACTTTTTTTAACTTTTTCTTCATCAAATGAAACAGTGTTTTCTTTTGAAGGAATAATTTGCAGTCAAAAGTAATAAATCACAATGTATTACAACATCGTACTGTAGCGCTTAGCATCACAATCTTTAAATAGCATATTGCATTTGTATCATGACTCTTTATAATATGTCATTGCGGGACCTGTTCTCACCCCTATAATAGGTATTGAAAATAATCTCATTAAAATATTTCTGCGTTTTTACATTAAGACAGAGAAATGGTAAACTACGGCCTCCTCCTTCGACAATAGTGTGCACTGAATTACTGGCACTTATTATTGCATTACTTATTTAAATGTCAATATATTACATAACATGTGGATCAAAGGCTTCAATAGCCTAGGCATTGCACTAATTTTGCCGAAGCTCATGCCAGACACTGAACTCTATTACTCTGCCCTTGGCAAGTACAGCAGGGCTTTGAACATCATAATGTCACATGAAATGAATAACTGTACCACGACTGGCAGCCAACCACCTGTGTAACCCTAGCTCATCATCATACACCTCCCTCTCTCCCCTCTCTCTCTCTCTTCCTCTCTCTCTCTCCCTCTCTCTCTCTCTCTCTCTCTCTCTCTCTCTCTCTCTCTCTCTATCTCTCCTCACACTTTAGGCGTACCCCT
>JBBJLS010000011.1:2133243-2163242 GCA_037577275.1 Bryconaethiops microstoma
TCTCTCTTTCTCTCTCTCTCTCTCTCTCTCTCTCTCCCTCTCTCTCTCTCTCTCTCTCTCTCTCTCTCTCTCTCTCTATCTCTCCTTACCCTTTAGGCGTACCCCTCTCTGAAGCCCTTGGCGTCATGGACGAGGGACCTGTGCCAGCGGGTGGAGCAGTTTGCGCGCTGGGCGGAGACGGCACACCCTCCTGTGCTCTTCTGGCTCTCTGGCTTCACCTTTCCCACGGGGTTCCTCACAGCTGTGCTACAGTCCTCCGCACGGCAGCACAACGTGAGCACCAGGACACACATAAATGCACATACACAAACATACAAACTTTCACATTTATACGTACACACTCATTTACACACACACACTCAGTTTAGCACTTTGCGTCTTCAAAATGATAGTGTTTGCTACAGCTGGATTCGTGAAACTTTCTTAAGAAAACGTCTTAAATGGATCATGAAGCAAATACTAAGAAATTCATACGAATGTTTTCTACTATGTTCTCTTAAGAAGATTTTTTTTTTTTGTCTGAGGCATTAGAGTAAGTGAAAGTTACCATTCTGTCATTCGTGAATACACCACAGCACACAGTGTGGAGAGTGCAAAATTCTTTCTCTGCATTTAACCCATTCACCCAGTGAAGCAGCGGGCAGCCAGGAACAAGGCGCCCGGGGAGCAGTGTGTGGGGACAGTAACTTACTCAAGGGTACTTCAGTGGTGCTTAGCTGTATTGGGATTCGAACCCACGACTTTCTGATTGCAGGGCGAAAGCCCTAACCACTAGGCTACAATGCTGAAGGCACTGGAATCATCTTATTCTGATTTTCTTGCTAAAAGTTTATAGGGACCAAACCAGTTACAGAAACACCATAATTTTTTAAGCTTTTCCCAAAAACATATTATGCAAACCTATTTTTGCAAACTAGGCCTTTTTTCTTGTCAAGGTTTAAGGTTAAGGTTAACCAAATATATTGAAATGATAACAATAAATATGGCAACCATATGCTAATTAATCCTCCCAACATGTAAATATATCAATAGCGGCGTTATAAAATTCATTTATCACTTAAGTTTCTCCAGGATCTACTGGCCCAGTTGAGCTGAAATTTTGCTTGTGGATTGTTTGAGCTTATCACTATGTTCAAGTGATAGAATAACTTTATAAAGTGAAATAATAAGACCACCTTTAGCCAATCAACTTTCAGCAGGCATTGGACAGGCTTAGCATTGGCCAACTGATATAAAATTTGAATATCATGTCCAAATCTGGATTTTCTGCCAGTTAAAAAAAAATTATCAGCAATCAGCTTCAGGGAGGTGCTACAGTACAGCATTTTGCCTTTTGGCCCTAAGCTCCTGATCCATGAGACCTAAAACCAATAAACCTAAAGCTTATTGATTGCCTAAAGTCTTAAGAACCCTTAAGCTCCGCCTTATTTTGAGCACATTTCCATATTTGTAAAAGCATTCATATTAATAATCATTCAAACCATGTTGACACAGCAGTATGTCCACTGCGTGCAGCTAAGTAAGTAATATGACTAATGTTTTTATTTAGTGCAAAGATAGTGCATTGTCTGATTTTGAGCTAGTACATACATAAATGTTAATAAAGTGTAAGGCATCTGATTTTGAAGCATTACATAAATGCCAGTTAATAAGAACCCGGTTAATGATACTACATGCCAATTATTCATTTTCCTTGCTTGGACAGTTACTGACTTCAGCTAAAATTGTGAATGCTCTGCTGCAGTGTTGGGCAGAGAGCCCAGTGAATAACATATCCATCCTGCCTGCAGGAAGCTAGGGTTCGATTAGGGACCCAGGCAAGAGTGTTTCTAAGCAAGAATCTGAAGGTCAATAATTATCAGAAAACTAACAATAAACAACATACCTGACAATATAGCTGTAAACAATATGGTTGCCAAATGCAGTTTATATTGACAGTGATGGTATGCAATGTCTAGCTAAAAGATGCTATGAAGTTTAATGAGTTTAATGACCTTATTGCAGTACTGGTCCCTGTTTAAGGGTGCCATGAATATAAATAGAATTGACTGAAAGTAGAGGTGAAGCCTTAAAAAGAATGCCTTGCAGTTAATTGTGAATTAGACTTATCTGTTTTTGGGCCAAACTTAATAGATAATGTAAGAACACTCTTAATGATAGATGAACATTGGCAGAAATACAAATATACATACACAAACAAATGCACATTCATACACATACCTGTACTTAATAACTAATGGCTAGCATTATTAATAACTAATAACTAACACCTGTCTGTGGTTCAAGCACTGCAGCACCACATTTGAGAGCCCTTTCTCAACTATAGCAATAAAACAATGGAATGTGCTGCCTACCGGCTACTGGTCACACTGAAGGAGTCCATTTCCATTTAAACAGTTAAATACAATCATGCAGTCTAAAGGCGTTTTTACACATGAACTCTTGAAAGTGTCCAGAGAATCAGGACTGGACCTTTCATACCTGTAGCACACAGCAGGAAATTGTCCATGTTGGACATGTTCTCGCTTGCTGGAAATACTTGATGTGGTTCAGGTCAGGGGTGGCACGTGGGTAGAGTGCACAGGAGGCAGGACATGATGTAACATGATGTAATTTTCTGATAACTTTGGCGTCAGCCCTCACTGAAAGAAGCTCACCTCTCCAAGTACACATTTTTTGTTGGCATTTTTATAAATGACCTTCTTCTTTATCCTCGGATGCTTGTTTTCGCATGACACCATCATCAACACGCCACTCAGTCACTGAATTCTCCAGAAGATGACCTGCTCCGTTCACATACAGACACAATTTAATATTACACAGACTTTGTGCTGGGTGCTATAAGGGTAAAATCAGTGTAATGTCTGGTCCAAATTATTCAGACATTTGTGTTTACACAGATCCATAGAGGCATCAATGGAGAGGTGGCTTATCATACTGCGATTGATCACAGCAAAGATATGACTGCTGAAAACCCATGTGAATGGGCTGGCACATGTTTATAGTATATTCACTATTTATTCTTCCTACTACACCAGTGAATTAGCCCAAATGGATGACAATATAAGAGGCCATATGTAATATGTTACACATGTGAGATGAAATCACAGACGGGGTGTGTAAATCTGCAGCTTGGGCTAGAGGGAAATCAGCCCCATCTTAGCCCGTTCTTATTTTCTTACAACCTGTTGGTGGTGCTGTTGATCGGACGTCCTTCTAGTCACTTGTTAACAGTAAATAAAACAATGTGAATTCCAAAGATACAACACAGTAACTTTTTGTCCTTAAAACAGAGGAAAGGCTCAGTCCTACTAGTCCATTAATACCAGCCACCCCGCATATCCCTGCAATATTTATACACACACACACACACACACGCACAAGTCTAGAAGCTAGAAACTTTACTAAGATATTTACTGTGATAAATTACTCTGTGTTCTGCAGGTGTCTGTGGACACGCTTTCTTGGGAGTTTATTGTTTCAACAGTAGATGACAACAACTTGCACTTCCCTCCCAAGGTGAGTAACCAGTGCTAGTCATCAGTCCATCAGGACCATACCATATCCTATAACAAGTTCATTAGCTGCTGTTCACCACGGTTAGGGCCTGAGACAGGAAATAATAGCAGTTTTGTTATTTGAAATACTAAATACTACAAAGCATTCATTTTTTATTATGTTTAGAAACTATGTTTGCGAGTGCATTCTGAAATGACTACCTAGAGGCTCCCACTATTGTTAGTAGTCTTCATAGTCAGTTACAGTGTTTGTTATGGTGCAGTTTGATTTTTAAAAAAGGAATGTATGTAATTTAAACATTAAAAGAGACTATTTTAACAAAAGGTAGCACATCCTCAATTCTAGCAAAGAGATGAATACAATTTTTATGCTAAAATGATCAGTGACATGAAAATCCCTAATATTTCATACAATAACCTCAGGACTCAATGTCATTGAACAGTTTTAACTGATTTAAGTATTGTTGAATTCCATAATGTTGTTACCATTATTCTGTTTTTTAATGCTGAAAATGTTTGTCGTATAGATTCTTTTACAAACATGGCTAGGAGTGAATATGTGGAGGAAAAAAAGAAAATCATAAAAATATAGTAGGTTAAAAAAATTTTTGTAGATCAAAACATTTTTTAATACAAGGTGTTTTTTTAATGATGCACAGTGTCGCAGAGCCAGTGCACTTTAAACCAGGTGTGGAAACCTTCCAGCCCAGTTTTCCTGATCAAACACACCTGGTTCATCCCATCTGTTAACTGCCAGGTTTAGTGGGTGTGTTTCAGTAGTGGAACGGCCACACTGCTGGACATCGGCCCTCTAGGACTGTAGTTGTGCACTGCTGCTCTAAACCCAAAACCCAGTAGGCTATATCTTCTTTACCCTTTTTGTAGCACCCTCAGTTGTGTGCTGTTTCCCACATCTGTTCTGTCTAACTCAGTTTGATCTAAGTAAAAGGTTATGTTTTATAATTCACACTCGGAACGTTCACAAGATGTTTTTTGTAAGCCCTGGATCAATGTGTGTTGTTTCTGCACATAATGCTTCTCTGTCCTGCAGGATGGCGTGTTTATTCGGGGCCTGTATTTAGAAGGAGCTGGCTGGGATAAGAAGAACTCGTGTCTGGTGGAGGCAGAGCCCATGCAGCTGGTCTGTCCAATGCCCACCATCCACTTTAGACCTGTGGAGAACCGCAAGAAAGTAGCCAAGAGTATGTGTACACACACACACACACACACACACACACACACACAAACACATACTGCATTTGAAAAAGTAACAAACACACATACAAACACACAACAGGCATTTTAAAAAGTTACAAGTACAGTAAAAGTTTTTTTTAAATAAAATTTTAGTTAAATGTTTTTAATAGAAGTAAATAAGCAAATAGATCTTACCTAAATTTCGTTTTTTAAAGGGCCCGTATCATGGAAAATTATTAAAGGGCACATATCATGGAAACAAAAATGGTGTCACAAAACCAACATTTTTCCAAATACATGTATTCTGCCTACATCAGTTTAACCCTGCATACACACGTTAAGGTTACAAGGAGAGTTTCTGCCTTGACTACTTTTCATCCTACTTTTTGTATCAGTCTGCCTTGAGGATTCATCAGTGTCGGTTTTAAAGGCACCGTAACAAAAACTGTCATTCAAAGACAGTCATTCAGATGGATAGGGAAGTTAGAAAATGGTAGAAATGAATAACTGATTTTTTAAAAACCCATACAATTTTTTTTTTTTACCTCAGTTACAAAACTGAACAAATTACAAGACAAATGTGGGCTACAGTCCCTTTAACTTGATGAGAGCACTGCAGCTGTGTTATCCACAGCTGGATTGGACTCTGTATTGGCAGATGCTCAGTATTAATGAGTCAGACTAGAATTGAGAACAAAAAAATGTTCAAATCATCTTTGCAGGACCTTGACATAATCCTCCCCTTTCTATCTTTCTTTAAAGTTTTTTTTTTTCTCACTGCTGTTTTTCTGTCCAGTATAGTTCTTTTATACCTCTTCATGTGTGTGTGTGTGTGTGTGTGTGTGTGTGTGTTTGTGTATGTATTTTGTATATAGGTATGTATTCTTGTCCCTGCTACTACTTCCCTGTGCGTTCAGGAGGTGCGGGGCGCCCTTCGTTTGTAGTGGGAGTGGATCTGAAAACAGGTGCTGTGCCTTATGAACACTGGATCAAGAGAGGAACAGCACTACTGATGAGTCTGGACAACTAGAGAGGCAACACACACACACACATTTTACCCCATGAATGCTGTTATAAGTTCATATCTGTTTTGCCACAGTATATCACCTTCATGTGTGTTAGTTCGATACTTATTTTCACATTCTTACAAAACGTTTGACATATTTTTACACATTCAGATTGTAACCCTCTGTAAATAGTTTTATAGAAGTTAAATGAAATATATAATGTTATTAAACATGAATTAAATCAAAGTCTCACCGAATGCTCATTTATTTGTTGTATTCGAGACCTCCAGGACGCGGATGACAAATAACGCTTTTGTCTCCAGGACTTTTCCTAAAAGAGAAAAGAAGAAACCCCTGAAGTTCTTAGTACAGCCCTGAGGCTCTGCAAAGGATACATTTTTGAAAGAGGAAGGAAAACAAGAGTCCAGAAAAAGTGAAACTGAAGAATAGTTGTGAGGAAAGAAGAGGAGAGAGTGCATGTGGGGAGGTAAAAAGAGAGAGAGAGTTAGGGCCTTGGTTCAAAGTTGTATTCAGAGACAGGCCTCCTCATCTGAAAGAGCGAGACTTCCTCAGAACTGTAAGGGGCTCTTTACTCCACGTCTGAGGCAGTGTGTGTACCTCTAACTGGTTGTTGGGGCGCTCATAGCAACATGTTGAATTCAAATTTAAATTGGGCCTCCAAGGCGCTATTGTAGTCGCTCAAAGTACTTCAGATTTTTTTTCTCTCGTTTTTCTTTTTAATGGACGCAAGGGGAAGAAGGGAGGGAACGACATCTTTTGAGTCCCCAAATGGAGGATGAAGTCCCCTGGGATTACTCATTACAGTTGTTGAATGTTCCCACCTCGGATCTATTCAGGCCACACGGAGGACTGGGAGGGAAGTGTGAGAGACAACCAAACACGATTTTCTTTCATTGGTTTTAGGGCTTGGTAACCAGAAAGTTGAGGATGATCAGCTAGACTTTAAACAAGAGTACAGGAGACTGGACTTAAAAGTGTGGCTGCAACTCATTCATTACTGTGTTCATTAGTCAGGCCTAGATAACAAGTTCATATCTTGCACAGTAAAGCACTCCACCAAAGAGTTATCTGATACTTCACGTTCACGCAATTCAGCACATAAAGGACATGTTTTTAAGCGTCTGTGAATAGTTCGATGAAAGCTAAATTAAAGATGAAATGCTCTTGAAAGTCAAACATTGATTTAATTAAAGATGTCTGACTGAATGTGCAATAATTTGGTGTACTTCATATACTCAGGGCCCTTCAGTTTTCAGTACTTTTCATAAAAGAAGCTCATTCACTTGAAACGGTTCTCAGAGAAACGAAACTTTCTCATCTCGGTCTCTACTCGGGCTGGGGTGAATTCCAGTGTGGTGGAGGGGGTCCAAAAAAGGTGAAACTGAAAAAGTGAATGTAAAGCGTTGCTTCAAACCAGAGCACATTACGGATGCTCACAGAAATGTGACTCATTTGCCGCGGCACCAGCCCTGATTCACAACCGTACTAATGTGTCAAACGTGTGTGTGTGTGTGTGTGTGTGTGTGTGTCGAGTTTGCCAAAGTAAAACCACAGGTTTTCCAAAAGAGTAGTGAACTGAAAAGCCAAAGTTTCCCGTCACACGACAGGAAACTTTCCTGTAATTCTGCACCCATAATCACCAGCTAACGGCCCTGACAGCGGCTCAGTAAATCAACTCGTGATGCTTCATCACTGGCCATAATTTATGTTCCAACAAGTGGGGGGGGGAAATTCAGCCAGGCAGGATTTACTGCCTGTTATTCCAGCTGCCCGGGAAAGAATGGAGCAATCCTGGAATTTTGGGAAATCGGTGTGCTCTTTCTGTGTGTGTGTGTGTGTGTGTGTGTGTGTGTGTGTGTGTCCTGGAGAAGAAGAGAGAGGCGGGGCAGCCCGGAGCGCCGTCCACCGAAAATAACCTGCATGAGAGAGAGAGAGAGAGAGAGAGAGAAGGAAGCAGAGCTCTCCACTGAAACATCAAGGGGGGGAGAGGGAGGGGAGCGTGTGCGCCAGCTTTGCGGCGCAATATGGAATTAAAACTGCGCAATTTCCAAACCCTTCTCTGGAAGGCCAGCAACGGAGGAGCTGCAGGCGGGCGGGACACGGATTTTAGGAACTGCTGCGGACTGGACTCTTCTTTTCTCTTCTGCAAAGAGCCTCTCTGCAGATCCGTGCAGGATGATGAGGGGCCTTTTAGTCAAAAAGAAGAAGAAGAAGAAGAAAGAGGAGGAGGAGGGGGACTAGGAGGAGGAGGCTCTGGTCTGATGATGTTTATGGCCACGTTTTTGAACGTGCACATCTCCAACGCCTGCTCCTCTGCTTTCATAAGCTGGGATTTCATGAGAAACACACAACGGCTAATGAAGATCTGGAATCGAGAAGAGGGACTTTAAACGCAGCCAGTTATTCAACGCGTGAAGAAACTACGCAGTTGCTTTTTTGGAGGGGGGGTGTTCTTCTTGTAGTATTTTTAATACGAGAAGAAGCAAGCCACCTCCCAGTTCCAGCCGTCGCATTTTAGCAGGTAAGGAAATGACTGTTTTATACTGTAACACTATTGCAGTGCTATGTAGAAGCCTGTGTGTAAGTGTGTGTATGGTGGATGTGTCCATTGCTACGTGGTTTCTAGATACATTCGTAGCTCATGCATGATTCCCTCCCTTTTCCACGTGTTTTACGCAGCTGCATGCTTTATTGTGATGATTGTTTTAATTATTTTTAATTTTACTTCAATCCTGCCCTTGAGCAACATCTGCCTTAATCAAAAGGGGGCGAGTGGCTACGAGTTCTCCTGCAGTTTTGGGATGAGTAGGCACTGAAGTTGACCTCCCCTGCCAGTAATATGGAAACGGATGAGATCATAGTCACTCTTCTCTGGAAGAGAGTGGGAGTGAGATGTTGTAATCCCCCCCCACTCCAGTCCCTACAGCAGATCCCACCTCCCGGTGGTCTAAAAAATAGATAATCACGTATTAAAAGCATTGCAGTCGTGTTAGATCAGATTTAAGGGGTCTGTGTATCGTGCATGCCCTGCTGCTCTTATATAAATAATGAAGTGTTGAGTAATAAGGGCCATTGAATGAAACCCAGGCCTTCTCTCTTTCTCCAAACCGTTTGCTACATTTTCTCTCCCCAAAATGTCATGTGGCGAAGTTGTGGCGGGTTCGGAGATTTTCCAGGAAGAGCATTTGAATTTTTTTATGAGCCATGTTTTTTTCCTCTTCCTCTCTTCTCTTTGCTGAGCGACACCGCCCCCTTTTTCCTCTCCTTGCATTTGTTCTGAGCACAGATAGGGGGCGCCCGTGCTCCATACGAAGACTTCCCTGCTGGGCCCAGCCTTTCACGTCACACTGGACCAAACGTCTGTTGCCGTTAGGGTTCACACCCACACATTTAACATCCAGTCAGAGGATCTGAACTAAAGTCACTGTGCGGATTATGTGTCTGTATCTACACAACACGTTCATGTTGTACTGGTGGACGCTTGTTATAATTATTATTGTTGTTGGTGTTATGTGTTAGGTTACATGAGGCTGCAGTAAACCACAAAGCACTTCTTTAACATTTTTAAATTCATTAGAGCAGTTCTTTTGAGTTCTACTTTAAGCAGGCTCTACATACATACAAACATTTTGAATTCTACTTTAAGCAGGCTCTACATACATAGAACATTAAAACAACTGTTTTAACTTAAACAAATGAAGTGCACAGTCATGCATTATCAACTACCTCTGTCCTTACAAAATGAAGAAAAGTGATTTTTTATTATTTTTTTCCCCCACAACTTGATCGATTTGCCAGGCGTGGAGGCGAATTATCACGTCCTCCAGAACTCCTACTGCACGACTAGATGATGACATACAAGGGTCTGGAGGCTTATAACTCTTTTGGGTGCGGATGGGTCCGCAGCCTTGCTACCAAAGTAGCATTAAATAACTGCCACCTTGTATTTTCCCGGGTGAGAAAATGTGCTTATAAATGAGTTATTACTTAAAAACAAATTTCCCAGTATTTAGCTAATTAGGCCTTGTAAAAAGCCAAAGCCAAAACACCCGAGATATACAAACCTTCCTTAAGTCTGGTGAAGTGGGCTGTATGCAGAGTAATTTTGGTACCTACAGAGCTAAAACTAACCAAAACAAACACCTGGAGAGTAAAAGCACAAATAACAAAGCTGCCACATCTGTGATACTGTGAAGCTAGTGTTTCAGTTTGAGCTAGCTCACTATCTCCTAGTAGCTAACTAGAGCTGAAACACTATCTGCAAAACACTAATATCACACATGTAGCAGATTTTTATTATGATTTCACCAACCTGGCCTGTGTTTTTGGTCAGTTTTAGCGACATTATATGGAGAAAAATACTGGGACACCTGACCATTACACCAACAGGGACTTTATTGACATTGCATTCAAATCCATAGACTTTAATATGGGGTTGGTCTCCCTTTGCAGCTTTAGCAGTTTCCACTCTTCTTGGAAGGCTTTCCACAAGATTTTGGAGTTTCTGTGGGAATTTGTGCTCATTTATTCTGTAGAGCATTTATGAGGTCAGGCACCGATGT
This sequence comes from Bryconaethiops microstoma, assembly GCA_037577275.1. Taxonomy (NCBI): domain Eukaryota; kingdom Metazoa; phylum Chordata; class Actinopteri; order Characiformes; family Alestidae; genus Bryconaethiops; species Bryconaethiops microstoma. The sequence continues at coordinate 2,143,549 of JBBJLS010000011.1, forward strand.
TGGATGAGAAGGTCTGGCTCGCAATCTCCGTTCCAGTTCACCCAAAGGTGTTGGATGGAGTTGAGGTCAGTTAAATCTGTTTGTAAATATTTTGGTTTTCGTAAGATCACAGAACAATGGATTTAAAACAGGCTATTTGTGGAGCTTAGTTTACATATGAGGACTTGGAAATTGATATTTAATGTTTCAAAATGGTGAGGGAAATGACCTCTGTGATTTGGATCCTTTAAACATCGGATTTGACTGTATTATGTTATTGCTGTGAGAACAAAACCTTCTATTTTTGTCACCTTTTTATGCAATTGTCAGATGCTATTGACACTGTGTCAACATTTCAGGATGAATGGCCCAGTAGAAATGGTTCAAAATGACACAGGATAAAATCTTATTACATTAACTTCCATTGCAAGTTAGCTGGTTCCTTCCTGTGAGGTTATTTTTCTTGTGATATGAGTGTTGAGACAGTGATGATATAAGCATGTATCCGGTTTTGAACTTTGATGAGATTTAAGCTTGTCTGTTACATTTTTCACTGTTAAGTTCCATAAAAACAGTGGTGCTTATAGGAGAACAACAAGAGTTTTTGTCATATGCCCTGGCACTGTCCACTAAAAAAGAAAGATAAAAAAAAATCTTCTAAAACCAATAGTTATCAATTAAAGCTACATGTATAATATTGAGCAAAGCAGTCACATAGGATCCGTTTCCCAGATAGGGATAAAGCCTAGTCCTGGATTACACAGTATTCTGAATGGAGCTTTTCCATTGAAAGAGAAATATAGTCCAGGACTAGTCTTAATTCTTGTCTGAGAAACCAGCCCATAGTTTACTGTGGATTTTTCAAATAAGAGTAAGAAGACACCAGCCGTGTCTGTGTATGTGTGTGTCTGTGTGTGTGGAGTAGGGATTTAACTGATACTGATATTTCTCGATACTTCTGATATTTCTTGATACTACTCTCCACATATAAGGTACAGTATTTGTACAGTACGGTAAATATTGTGTGTTTGGGTCAGCCAAAGATCAACCAGTTCAGAGAGGAGAGAAGAGGCAATGCGTGAGAGAGTCATTCACAAGCTTAATTGCCTGTGAGGAGAAACTGTTTATCATTCTTGTTCTCCTGGACTTCACACTTCAGTAGCGTTTGCCCGATGGTAGGAGTATGTAGAGGCTGTGTTGGGGGTGTGTACTGTCCCTGATGATATGTCTGTGTTGAAGTGGGTAAAAACACTTTCAGTCGTATTTCTGTAGAAATTTGGTATTCCATCCCTGTGTTGACAGAATATTTGAGATCCTCATTGATGAGATGGTCATGGAGTCCGAGGGTTATCACTCTCCACCCCTGTTTCACCTACGTACAGTCATCGATCATTTCTTTGGTCCAGTGTTTAAGGGAATTATTAAAGTCTTGATACCAGGCTCTCTCTTGTATATCTCATCCCAACCAGTGATCACCAGCATCATCAAGTCCCCACCTATGACTTGATGATGCTGGTGTTATTCTGGGAGGCCAAGCATTCGTGTATGAAGAGTGTGTACAGCAGGTGGGATCACATGCTTGCAATAATCGCGCAGGCTGTGTCGTTGTCAACTCTGCCTGCCTTGCAAGAAGGAATCTGTATAAAGTTTTTCTCTCTGTGATGCTCTTCTTAAGGCAGGTTATACTTTATCTTCTTTTTGATTGTATTATTGACTACCTCATTTTCATTCATTTTCATGCTATGAATTATCCTTATCTTTAGATTTGTAGTGAGTGGCCTGTATGCCCTTCGTTCTTTTGAACTCGCCCTGTTTGCGACTTGCTGCTACCTGGCCCTATTATATCAATCACTGAAATTACTGTAAAGTGAACAGCATTGAATTTCAGGCTGCAGTGGCCCCTGGCAAAGGGTGGGATGTTGGAACAGTTCATGTGTTGAAAATAGGAAAAATAGATGAATGTGAGTATCTGAGAGTATCTGTAATGATACTCAGATATGCACCCAAATGCAGAAAACATTGAGTAGATTTGTTCCAATACACAATGCAAGAGGCAAAGTCCAAAAAATGAATCCTTTCCGTAGCAGTCAAAGACGTGCATTAGGCAAAAGAGCAATGCAAATATCCAGAAACCGGTCAGAGAAGCATGAGAAGGCAATACATACAAGAAAACAGGGAAACGCTTGGTAACTAGGCAGGGCTTAGTATACTTCACACAAAGAGAATGTCTCTTAGGTCTATATCTACTCCTAGTACTCAGGTGATCCTAGTCTGCTTATTATGGGTCTGTGTGAAACTCTGGGGTGGCTGTCCGGAGAGGATTCTCTGGGAGCGTCAGTGCCTGACTCCAGTCCAGGGCTAGACCTCACAGTATCATTGACATGGACCAAGTTGTGAGGGCTAATCAGTTGTGTCAGAGCAATGCAAGTGTAAGCATCAGAACTAGACCATGGATCGGTGGAAGAATGTGGAGTGTGTGATGCTCTGGGAAATATGCTGCTGGGAAACTGTGTTACTTTGGCACGTACCGCCTACCTAAACGTCGTATCAAGTTCACCCCTTCGTGACAACAATATTCCTTAATGACGGTGCCCTTTTTCAGCAGCATAATGTGCCCTGCCACACTGCAAAAACTGTTCAGGAATGATCTGAGAAACAGGACAAGGTGTTCACATGGTCTCAAGAATCCCCAGATCTCAATCTGGTCAAGCATCTATGGGATGTGCTGGACAAGCTTGTCCAGTCCGTAGAGGACCCGCCTTGTAACTTACAATACTGAAAGGATCTAAAGAAAAATAATTCTAGTAGTGTAATGACTTCAATACATAATGAAAAAGCAAATGTAATCAGAATTACATGTTTGGGTTTGTAAGAGAAATTAAAATTTGACGGAGGAACTTTTATTAGTCTGAAACAAACCAATATGTATGAAATGGGATTACGGTGTTAAGATATTTAAAAACTACCAAAAAGCAAATATTGTCATATCCTTACTTTTATCAAACCTAAAAAACTTTTTCTTTTTTTTTTTTTGTCCCTTGCAATTCTTAAAACATCAGAAAAGCTGATTGTGGTGATATTCATTGTGTACTATAAAATGTCTTAAAGTATTATGTCATTATATTTTTCCAATATTGCGCATCCCATCCCATAAAATGAGTAGGTTGTTCTCATGTTTAGGCCTTGAGACTTGCTCTGAGCACAACTTAAGACTTGTCAACAGCCACTAGATGGCGACTCTTGCACTGCTAAAGTACAGTTAATTACTGTTTCGGCCTGTGTAGACTCCTGCCAGTTAATTAAAACCTACTGAGCCTTTATATACGTACAGAGAGAGAGAATTTACAGAACGTCCTCCTTTTTATTACACTTTTAGGATTGTACATTTGCTTATGATAGTAACCGGAGAACAGTTCCCTTCATGAGCCCTAAACAAGGACCTAAGAATAGTCTGAACATGATGATAATTGGGCAAAACCATAAACACTCCTGTACTGAATTCCCATTGCGATAACAGCTACATACAATGATGATACAATAAAATGAAAATAGGAAATCAAATTTTACAGCTTTTTTTCTTTTATAACAAAAAGATTCATTGCCTGACACTGATTTAACATTCTGTTTTTCCACGGCAGACGCTTGTGCGGCATGGTTAAAATTCGCCTGGCCAACATGGGAGTCGCTTGGAAAGGAAAGCCACATCAGACAATGTCTAAAATAAGACGATTTCCTGTCATCCAGTCGGCGGAGGTGATGAAAGTCTGCTGCAAGTGGAGGAACCGGGAACACGGATGATGCTCCACCTCGGGATGGAGATGTCTGAGGCCTGGAGTTCACCCAGCAGCTGTTTAAGGAGGTGCCAGCAGGTGCTGTTTATCACACTGCATTACTTAAGTTATGCATGCTATCAGTGTTTCTTCCTGCTGCTTTGGGGGTGTGTGTGTGTGTGTGTGCGTGCGTGCGTGCGTGTGTGTGCGTGCGTGTTTTCGCTGCTGTACATGCGTAGGTTTAAGCCAGTCTATAGGCCTATAAACAGGAGATTGCTACGCATTGCTGAAGCTGCTCACTGGCAAATCCATGCATTTCATGTATCATCTCAAATTTGTTCAGTTCAGTTCAATTCAATCTAACTTTCAGTTCAATGCAATCTAACAATATAACGGCTAGTTAAAACGCGTCTTTTGCAAACTTTCCTAATTTAAAACAAATATTTAACACTTTACCAGTTTAACACCTTAATGTTAAAGGATGAACTAAGAAATTATTTTTTTTAATCACTGAAGAATTTATATATGTTTAAACAATATCAAGGATCAAGCTCATGTTAACCTTTTAACCTTTGCCCCATTTTTCATGTTCACCCTGTTCCTGTCCTGTATATTTTTGGTGTTTTGCCTGCTCAAACACATCATCTAATTACCAAGCCCTTCCTGAGTTAAACTGGGTGTGTAGCAGGGAGAACACCAAAATATCTGCCAGGAATGGTAGTCAGCTTGTGTTTTTCACTTCATAGTTTTACAGAGTAGCAGAACTTCAATACTTGTTCAATACTCTAAACTGTGAAAACGTTCAGTCCCTTTAGGTATTCATTTAAATAAGCTAGGATTAGGCTGACATTGTGTCTTGCCTTAATTAAGATGTAAAAACTGAAATTTCCTGTGTTCAAGCTAATGACTAATTTAGTGATCAGACCGTACTGACTGTTTTTAACATTTTGCTGTGTGGTTTGGTATAGAGCACTGATATTACACTAGGTATTGATGTCAAAAACAAAATTCTGATATGAGGACAAACCTGTTCCACTCCATATTACCTCGTCATTATTTTGCATTAGAGAAAACAGGTAAAGAGTGAGTAAGGGAAAGGAAAAAAATGAGGCTGCAACGTAAGTTAGTTCATTGTCAAGGCTGTCATTAACAGCTGAGCCTATAATGGATTGATCTTTCAATTATTATTCACTTGATCCATTGATTCAGTCGTTGTTCGTTCTGTCGGGCCACTTCCTATCCTTTATATCAAAAACATGACTGCAAAATGCTAGAGGGCGCCCCGAGCAAGTCCTGAATTAATGGAGATGAACCCAAAAAAAAAACAGTTTTTTTGTTTTGTTTTTTAGATGTTCTTTTAATATGGGCAACTTGAAAAATGTCACATTTGAATTTCTCTTTAATTTGGGCCATTTAAAGGATGTGTTATATTAAAATGATCATCTGTTACACGAAAAATAAGTGAAAACCATCAGTATCTTTTGGTTTTGGGCAGTCATCTGTACAAAAAAGGATGAACCATTTACAAATTAAGATTTTGGACAAAGGCTCCATAGCCACCCGTTCATTTCACACTTTCTCAAGAGCACCTGCTAGTTTTTGACCAACCTGGAGTATATTACTGACAGTTCTCCTCTTTAGATTCCATCTGTGTGACTTGCCATTTCATCTGTTAACGGAACGGCAGTAGAATTATAAGTTATACAGCATCATAGTGTAAATTTGCTTCCATAAAATCAACATCGCTGACTAACCGTTGGAGCCTTACTCATGCAGGTCTGGGGACGATAAGCATTAGGCATGTTGGAGCATGTGCTTTCTGGAACGAATGGTGAAGTTGATTGGATCCTGTTAAGATTGGATTGAAGGGGATGATGAGATGTTTGCAGATATGTCGTGTGTGTGTGTGTGTGTGTGTGTGTGTGTGTGCGTGTGTGCGTGCGTGTGTGTGTGTGTGTGAGTTGATTGATAGAGTTGCAGTCATGTTTCTGGTAAATTCATGCCGTCACAGTTCTGTAAGGTATCAATCTTCAAGACAAGCCTGTCAGTTATGTTACAACTTAATACCAACTACAAGTCACCTTCAAACACACACACACACATGCACACACACGCTAATACATGAAAGACCATTTTATATATATATGTATGTATATATATGCTACAGGAAACAATCCAACTAGATAAAGGACGTGTCTTCATTACAAATTACTGTTCACAGAACATTCTCAGTGTTTCTTTTCACGAGCTGAACTGAAAGAGCGGCTGCAGTTAGTGCTGTGAGCTGAGTCAGCCGTGGGAGGCCGTGGGAGGAGAGGAGGAGGAACAGGAAGAGAGGAGGAAGTCTGTGTCCCTCATACTCCTCCTCACAGCGAGGAGAGAGAACATTGTGTCACTGAGGAAGAGAGAGAGGAGTGTAATGAAGGAAGAGAGGAAGGATGGATTCATCCACTTAGCCCACCTGCGTGTGTGTGTGTGTGTGTGTGTGTGTGTGTGTGTGTGTGTGTGTATGCAAAAGAGAGAGAGAGCGAGAACGAGAGATGGTGACCTATTGTAATTAGTGAAACAGGAGAGTGCTTGAGATTTATGACGCAAGGTGTAAAAATCACAAGGTTCAGTCAGAGTCAAAGGGAAACAGCACATGTCTGACTAACACCATGGATCAGTAATGCAAGGTGGGTTACATAAGAGTTAGTGGGTCGAACCACTGACTGAAAACATTAAAACACTAAGTTTTAATGAAACCATTTGACTTCAGTCATGTAAGTGGTCCATTAATTACACTGGCATGTTAGAGCAATTCTTTTGTTTGAAAAATGGAATGTATACAATTACCCCACACTTTAAATGCTATGATGCTCATGTAACAAAACTGAGCTTATATCCAGCAGCTCAAGCACAATGTAGACTAGATGTCTAAATCATTACACTCACCTCTGACACTCTTAAACCTACAAAACACATATCTATAGACAAAATTCTGACTTTTATTTTTTACAGATTTCATAGTTCATATTAATATATATGATGGCCAAATTGTGTTGAGTTGTGAAGTAATGTAAAATAGACTTGCTTTTCTGCTGTTTCTGACACACTATTATCTATAAACCGCATAATCCTATACAAAGTTTGGGTGTTTTTCTAGAGTTCATATAGTTCATATTAATGAATTATAGCATGTGATGCATAATAGTTGTTGCGTAATCTAAAATAGACTTATGCCGTTTCTGTCACTCGTTGACACTCACATAATCATAGACAAAGTTCAGGGCTTTTGTAGATTGCATAGTTCGTTTAAATGAATTATAGTATTTGATGCACAAATTGTGTTGTGTTTACTAATCTAAAATAAACCTGCCCATGTGATTTCTGACACTATATGACATACTGTATTCAAATGAAAAGTCAAATACTATATGCACATTAAGTACAGACAAATTCAGGTTTTTGCTATAGGATGCACTGTTACGTTTTGTCGGGGTTTGAGGTGGATGTGTGATTATTTAGTCATGTGGGCTGCACAGTGCTATTTGGTTACCTTTAAGGCTTCTGCTGGTTAGCTACATTAGCCTCATAATTTCAGTGCAAAACTAAAGCAATTCCATTTAGCAAACAGGGATCGACTGTGCTTGGGATAGGAGGCCGAACCATTACTTTAACGCATATGATTAAACTCCACTGTGAAAATTTTATCAGTGGGGAAACATCTAGGGAACAGGGTAATTATTTCCACATGAATATGGTAGCGTATTCCAGAATTCTGTTCGTTTGAATAACTTTTCAAACTGTTTCATGTTACGACTGATTTAGTGTGTTATGTGCTCATGCGTAGAGGGGTAAGCTGTGCTGGAGGCTGCTCAGGTTGATCAGAGAGCAAGGGACGGAGAGATGGGGGAATACAAGAGGAAGACACAGGTGCAAGCTGGCATGTAGTGGAGTGACAGGAAGATGAACTTTCACAAAAGAGGTGAAAAGGAGGGTTAAATAGTGGTGTGTGGGTGTGGGTGTGCATGTTAGTGTAAGTGTGTGTATCTGTACCTGTGTCTGTGTGCTGAGGAGCCGTGCTACATGTTTTATTGTAAGATGGTAAGTAATGATAAACAGCCCAGAGATTATTTCCCAAGTGATGCATATTTGTCACTTTTCCACTGCATGGTACTGCCTCGACTCGCCTCTGCTTGACTCTACTCCCCTTTTTCATTTTTTCTTTGGGGAAATCTCGTACCTGGTACTATTTTTTCCTACCACTGTGGTTCCAGGCAAGCTCTTTTTAGAGGCCATTTCTGGTTCTGTTTTTTCACTCTTTGTTTCAGTATGTAATGGCGCACCACCAATTAGTGAGCACCTCTCCAAATGCAAACAGACTGCGTTTGGCTGTTTACTAGATGCACATGAAATCGAAATTTGACATGGTCTAATTTTGAAATACCAGCATCATTTTTAAGTATAGGTGATGTACCTTATTAACGTTATACTGCTCAGTGTTATATTTTGCCATTTTTCCTACCTTGTCTTATTGTCATCCCTTCAGGGACGAAATGCCAAAACGGAGCTTATCGAAAGCCAAAACATTCAGCTTTACTGTGTCTCCTCCCCCTCAGCAAAAGGATGAGCTGTCTCTCTTTCCTTCTGTCTGTCTTTCTCTGTCTCCCTCTCTCTCTCTGGTTTGGGTCATTGCCCCCAGCTCTTTGTTGCACCAGGCCTTTGTGTGTGAGGGGCCCAGGCAGGGAGAGAGGGGATGAATATGGAGAGAGGGCACATAGGCTGGGTTTGGGATGGGGTGTGTGTACGTGTGTGTACGTGTGTGTGTGTGTGTGTGTGTGTGTGTGTGTGTGTGTGTGTGTGTGTGTGTGAAAGAGCATCCACAGCATATACAAACAGACTGGAGGATCTAGAAGCGTCCCGGCACCACTGCCAAGATCCGCAGTGTGTTTAGGTTGTGTGGACAAACACTGAACAGCCTGACACAGTAATTACACACTCTGCATTCTCTCTCTCGCTCACACACACACACACACACACACACACTGTCCCCTGCCTCACCCTTGTGCAGGCAGACATTACCCAGATGCTGCTCTGCTCTGTGAAATCAATCATGACCTGCCATCTCTCTCTGTCTCTCTCCTTCTCTCTCTCCCTCCCTCCCTCTCTCTCTCTGTGTCTCTCCCTCTCTGTGTAAGAACTCATTAACCTCTGGTTGGTCTCTGAGTTGAATAACTGATCAGTGGGGGAGTGCCACATCACTCTGGTAATAAGCCTTCTTAAGCTCGGGGTGTATGGGTGTGTGCGTGTTTGGGAGGTGCAGCGAAGGGGGCCGTCTGGGAGGTTTTGTGCCCCAATACAAAAGCCAAACATAAGCGTCCATTTAGACGAGTGAGTGAGTGAGTGCAAACTTGCACACCGCAGAGAGAGACGAGGGTCTTGTCTGACCTTATAAAGTACCTTCGCTTGCCGTAGTCCTTGTAGTTGTATCATAGCATTCACACATATTCAAATATAAAACTTCTGTCCTTGATATGGTGGAAGTGTGTGAAAGGGTGACTTTGCAAGTCTGGTTTGATTAAAATGATCGCTTTGCTTCGTTAGAGCATCTGCGATCAAATACCAAGTAAGTGGAACCAGAGGCCTTGAGCAGGTTGGTCTCGGTTCACTTCCAGACAAACTCTGATGCGGTTTATTTGAAGTATAAATCCAATACGGACCAAAGACAGACAGAATAAACCTTTGTATCCTCTCTGCAGGCCTGCTTTTCTGAGGCTGTTTTGACATGTGCTTGTGTTTGTCATCTATTAATGAGCTCTGCATCGAAAACAGCCAGGTCCGATATTTCATGCCATTTTAAAATACTCATTGTACACGCACATCAAATACATAATGTATTAATTAAGGATTCTGCATGAATTTGATAGGTATTGTAACCGACTTTCTGTCATATCATCTGCCTGGTCTGGTGTGAGTTTTGATCTGTATGACAAACCAGCAATACATCATTTTCTCCTTTGGTCCAGACCAAGAGAACTGAACTACAGACATAAACCCATCCTTAGAGATCCTACATCAGCCTCAGAGGTCACTGTCTGCAGCCTCGTGAGTAAAACAGCAGAGAAAATGTGCAGAGCAAAATCTGTTGAAGATTACAGACATGTCAGAAATGTTGATATTCTAATTGAAATGGAAGCCCAAATAGTAGATATTTGAGGAGTAATTTAGTCTATTTACTGTTAAATACTATACAACACTCCTCCAGTGTAGATCAAATGTAGTCTATTTTAGTCTATACTTGTTTAGATTTAATCCAGTAAATATGTCAACATATTAGTGAGTTGATCCTGTTTTATACCAGATAAGGAACTCTTCACAAACTCTCTGTTTTTGAGCTGAAAGGTATGAGGTGAAATATGATGTGAGGAGGGTAGTAGCTGAGTTGAAACAGGCAAGAAGTATTTGTCTGTTTACCCTAAAGGCTGACAGACAGATTTTTTTGTGTGTATATTTCATGCTACTTGTCTGGATTTAGTATTAACAGTAAGGTTACTATTCCTGTGGTTCTTTAGACTAGGCGTGATGTGTGTTTCTTTTAGTTATGCAGTGTACTTTTTTTCTTCTCTAATTGTCATACCGTGTCTGCGGCACAAACAAAAGTCTATTTGAAATGACTCAACTCAAGCTGAGGCTCACTGAATGTCTGATGATGATTTACACGCACAGTTTGCGTGATGTTAATTGGTGAGGTGAGGAGAAGTGTGAATTTCACTGAACCATCACTTTAATCTCAACTCTTTTGTGACCTGCTTTGGAGTCACAGTGGTGCCCTTTGCTGTTCGTGACTGTTGTTGGAAGAAGTGATGATCTAATTGCCCATTAATGTGTTTTTCTGGTCATCAGAAAGTTGAACTTGCGGTTCTGATTCAGGCACACTGAGCTGCTTGATGATGCTGCATAGCCCAGAGATTGAAGGGATAAATAGAAAATAATATATTGTAGCTTTTTACATCAGATTGTGTTTTTATATTATACTGTAATATTGTGTGGTTTTTATTCCATTGGTTATGCAGCTTCTAATGCATCTACTTTCTTCTTATGTATTGTCCACTGTACCACACATGGGACTTATAAAGGGTTATCTTATTTGATCTTTTATGGACAAAAAAGCACACTGTAAATCATGAATATTCTACTATAAAGTTTTAAACAAGACTTATTATTTTGAACAAACTGCTCTTTTTTGCAAATATCAGAAAAGAAATGTAGGAAAATAGGATTCTTGCAAATATTACTTGGTGGTGGGCAATGTGGAAAGTATATCACAGTACTTTCACAATACACAATATCCAAAGATATGTCCTTTTTCTGATGTCAGAAGAGCCATATTTAAACCAAACAAGTTATACTCTATTTTAAAGAAACATTGAGTTAGTCAGTGTTCTTTACTGATGATGTAATGATAAACTCAGGAAAACACACTGAGGCACAGTGATATAATATTTCACAATAACTATATGTGTCATCGTACTCAGCCCTGTAGTGATGCGGGTCGACTCACAAGGCGTGGGTTGATCAATGAGTCGGGCAGGTTCAGGGCAGGGCTGGTTGGTGTGGCTGTGTGGGTCTAAACAATGAACAATTTAACACTTTAGTAAAGTTACAATCCCGGCCTTAGTTCCACCCTCCACCCCGTGACCACTGAGATAGGTGCCTGTGTGTGTGTGCGCACGTGTTTTAATGAAAATCTCTATCCATATCAATTACATCCATATGCTCTTGTGCAAATATGTCACCCCGTCTACATTTCGTTACAGTTCCTGTGGAAGCCTCAGTGCCTGAATGTGATCTAACTCCATATTAAGGAGGTAATTAATGGAGAAGTTAATTAGCTACTGAGAGTAAGCCAGTGGCCCAAAGCTCAAAGGAAATGCGTTTATTCCTTTTAATTACCTGCTGTTAATTTTGATGGTCTTAAATGGCTTGGTATGAATGGAGATTCTCTCTCTTACACACACGCACAAACACACACATCTTTTTCTTTGTCTGTGCTGGATTGTGATGGATGGGTCACTTCTGTGCACAAACAGACACATTTACACACTCGCATGCACACACATCCTCCCACACATACACACACACACAAACGCAGACACACTCTTCACGTGACTGGAGTCATTTGTTTGCTGTTATTTGAGGAGTCCATTCTAAAGTGGCTTTGTTTTCTCCAGCAGTACTGAGAGATACTGAGAGACTGCTACCCATCTCCACTCCAGCCCCAAGAACAAAGAACTCTCTCTGTCTGTCTCTCTCTCTCCCTCTCTCTCTGTAACTAACTCTCTCTTTCTCTCTCTTTTTCTCTCTCTTTCTCTTTCTCTCTCTCCCTCTCTCTCTCTCTTTCTGCAACTAACTGAATTTCTCTCTTTCTCCCTCTTTCTCTCTCCCTCTCTTTCTCTCTCTGCAACTAACTTAATTTCTCTCTCTCTCTTTCTCTCTCTTTCTCTCTTTCTTTCTCTCTCTTTCTCTCTCTCTCTTTCTTCCTCTCTCTCTCGCTCTCTCTCTCGTTCTCTCTCTTTCTCTCTCTTTTTCTCTTTCTCTGTCTCTCCCTCTCTCTTTCTCTCTCTCTCCCTCTCTCTCTCTCTCTCTCTCTGTCTCTTTCTTTCTCTCTCTCACCCTCTCTCTTTCTCTCTGTCCCTCTCTTTCTCTCCCTCATTCTCTCCCTCTCCCTTTCTTTCTATTTCTCTCTCTTTCTCTCCCTCACTCTCTCCCTCTCCCTTTCTTTCTATTTCTCTCTCTTTCTCTCCCTCACTCTCTCCCTCATTTGGGTAGTTTGTGTTGTGATTATGATTTAAAAGGAGTAAACACAGTTGTTTGACAATAAACGGCTTCAGCCAACCACTAACCATGAATGAAAGAAAAGTTTTTGTGTTATTATTCATATTCTCTGAAAAATGGTTAAGACATCATAAATTCTGTCAGGGTATGCACAACTGTATTATATATTTAAATAATTCTGGCTAGCCCTACCAGTTCCCCAGTTACACTGAAAATGCCTAAATTGTTGCAGTGATATACAGTTAACTATACAGGGGGTCCTCGAGTTACAACAGTCTCGACATACAACGTTTCGAGTTTACAACACTCACTCCCACTCGGCTTACACCATAAACCCCGTACGTACGGACTACGTGGGTGAACTAGTTTGGTTGCACACATTGGACACAGTGTTAGGATCAGTAAGTGACTGAGGCTAGGGTGTGTGTCCACTTACGCCAAAATCCGGGTTACATCACTGTCGAAGGAACGGATCTGTAGCGTAACTCTAGGACCCCTGTACACTGGCCAACAGGACGGGAATCTCTAGGAATTTCAGGAATATGTTTTGATTCTGACTGCCTAGATGCAAAGACAGAACAAATATATGTTTTGAGTTTTGATTTCTGTGGCCTGCACTTCTCTTTGGGTTTCACTACAGGCAGATGCAAAAGCTAGGCCGCCCCTGCCCAAATGACACATTTTGTTGATTTTCTAAGTGTAAATAAGTGCGCTGTTTATTTGCTAAATTTAACATATTGGGGGGGGAAAAAAACATCTTGTATGGTCTATGCAAAAGTTACCTTTTTTTCCTGCTAAATTTGGTTAATTATTCTCATTATTATTAATTACGTGAAAAAACTGCAGTAATTATCTACTTTGCAAAACTTGCATATCTTAAGGAATAAAATCATCTTAAATCCAGTCCATATTTTGATGTTATGACTATTTTGAGATGAATTAGGTCAAGCATTGGCTCTCTCATTGTGTCTTGAACCAAGTAGAATTACCTTCCAGTGCAATGAGAGTATTTCTCTAGAAATAAATCACAAATCAAGTAAAACAATCTTCTAATATTCTGATAATCCCATTCTAAGAAATAACTGGATAGTAACTAGATTTAATATGAATAGATGAATATTATATATTAAGTAGATTTAAGAGGTTTTACCTAATATATCACTTTTTACAGCGTACCGTACTATATAAACTCACTGAAAGTGTTTTCTGTGTTGCAGGAGAAGGTGGGGAACTTTGTAGGAGATTTCTACATGGTGAAGGGTCTGGTTCTGGAGTCCAGGAAGAGGCGAGAGCATCTCAGTGAGGAGGACATCCTGCGCAACAAAGCCATCATGGAGAGCCTGAGCAAAGGAGGGAGCCTGGCAGAGCAGAGCTTCGAGGTGAGCTTCAGGTCACTCTGAATCAAGAGAACATAACGACCGAGAGGGAAACATCTGGTGATGAGTGGAGTGTAAATGTATGAAGCCTGTGTTGCCATATCCAGCATAAGATTCAGTAAGAAACATCATATTGCGGTATTTCATTTCCACTTTAATTTACTGCATTCATGAAGAAATGCATGAAGATTGGGCTTCAGAGAATGGAATGTGGTGTGAAACAAAGATGTACTCCAGGTCTAATATATATGTACTTAAAAATACATTTTTCTTTCTGTTTACACCACAGCCTACCAGAAGACAGTCCCTCTTGGCCCCTGAGCCCAACACACTGTGCTGGGAGGAGTACATCTCTGCAGAAGTGGGAAAGTAAGTTCCACCATGACACAGTGCACATAAAATTCATAAAATGTACTTATTTTGCTAATTTTGCTGACATCTGAAATCTGATTCCCATCTTGTACCTGGTCATAGACTATAGCAATTCACAGTTCTGTGTATTTTCTTGGATTAGACAGAATTCCTTGTACTTTTTTCTTTTAGTAATTGTTGTTTTTAAGTAGTATGTGCGTGCGTGCGCGTGTATGTGTGTGCGCGTGTGCGTGTGCGTGTGTGTGTATGTGTGTGTGTGTGTCAGGCCTCCTACTCTGGGCCGGGAGCAGGTGTGTAAGGAGAGCCGGAAAAACTTCAAGGCCACTGTAGCCATGAGTCAAGACTTTCCACTGGGCATCGAATCGTAAGTGCAATTGTAAACCTCACGAAGCTTCAGTCAATTTTGAGATTCTAATGGTTTTATTTGCATCATCACTAAGAATGGAAAACTAACCGTACTGTCCGAAGTAGTAACAAATGAAATACAACGAATTAGGTGAGGTCTCAAGTAATTACAATTGTAAAATGTGCATGTGTTGCAGATATTGATGAAGCAACAGTAGGTGGCAGTAATGTACCAGAGTTGTACTTGGTGTACACTCTCTGTAAGCAGATTTCCTGAAAACTTTTAAAGGCATTTCGACTTCCATACTTGGCTGTTAAGCTTAATCAGGTTTTGTTGTTCATAAAGTTTAAACCCTGAGGCCCACTTTTAATGTTTGTATGTTTTTTTGCAACAAAACCAGTTATAATTAATTTAACATGACCTCTTTTCAGCCTTTATTTTAAACAGCTTATTTTTTTGTTGCTGTGCTTTTGAGACTGTTATATGTAAATGACCTCTGTTCTGATAGGCTGCCTTGTATTGCGCCTCGTTAAAAAACAGTCAGTGCTGAAACACTATGACTACAGCATGAATGGGTGGGACTGCTGGAGACTGAGCAGGCAGATATATGCTAATGTTTTTGTGACATCAGAGCAATGAGAGTCATTAGAGTGCGTTTGCTTCTTCTAGCTTGCTGAATGTATTGGAGGTCATCGCTCCCTTCAAGCACTTCAACAAACTCAGAGAATTCGTTCAGATGAAGCTTCCTCCGGGATTTCCAGTCAAACTTGGTAAGAACACACTCATGATTTACACACACAGCCCGCATCCCCATCATTACTAACGCAGAACAGTACTGTTCCGAGTTTCCGCTTCTCCAGTGAACCCTTGAGTTCTTTTGTGATTGGCATCGTAAGACTTGTAGGAGACATTAACCTTTTTTTTTTTTCTGACCCATAAGACGTCCCAGTATTCCCAACCATCACGGCCACGGTGACGTTTCAGGAGTTCCGCTACACTGAGTTTGAAGAGTCTGTCTTCACCATCCCTGCCAACTACAAAGAAGACCCCAACCGATTCCCTGACCTTTAGCTTCATGGGAACCAGTCTGAGCTTGGTCTGATCCCAAAACAGTTGATGCTCCAATTCCAGGCATTTTGGGAATCAAGAGTTGACTCCAGAGCTTTGAACTCTGTTCCACACAGTAATGTTCAGGTTTGCCGCAGCCACACACACAGACACACCGTGTGAGATTTGGCTGTCGCCCTCTGTCTGAAAAATGTATCCTTCCACAACACGCATCACTAGATTAGCTACACTATATGGGTTAAGGTATTGGGACGCCTAACCATTACACCAACAGGGACTTTGCATTCAAATATATTGACTTTAATATGGGGTTGGTCCCCCTTTGCAGCTATAAGAGCTTCCACTCTTTTTGGAAGGCTTTCTGCAAGATTTTGGAGTTTCTGTGTGAATTTGTGTCCATTTATTCTGTAGAGCAGTTATGAGGTCAGACACTGATGTTGGATGAGAAGGTCTGGCTCGCAATCTCCGTTCCAGTTCATCTCAAAGGTGCTGGATGGGGTTGAGGTCAGGACTCTGTGTGGCCAGTCAAGTTCTTCCACACTGAACTCATCTAGCACGTCTTTATGGAGAAAAGGTTATTCCCCAAACTGAGTTGTTGTACACAAAATGTTTAGGTCTGCTGAAGCATTAGGATTACCCTTCACCGGAAGCCCTGGAAAACAGGTGCGTCCCAATACTTTTGTCCATATGGTGTATTCGTGCTCAGACAAGATCTCATAGCCACCGTTGAAGATGAGACGTATTTTCTAAGCCTTGAAGAAGATCAGCTTCTGAGAAACCTGCACCTGCCCTGCTTTCTGGGTCGAGCGGTCAGATCTTTAGCTTTTGGTGGAAATTTGTTGTCTTAGCTCCTCCTGAGTGGGCTTTCTGGTGGGATGTGAGCGCGTAGAGGGGAAGGGGAGGAGGGGAGGAGGGCAGGAGGAGGAGAAGGAGGAGGAGGAGGAGGGCTGGTCTGGTCTGGTCTGCTGGTGAAGATCTTGGAAGGAGAGAGCACGTGTGGCTGGGAGAGAAGTGGCTTTGACATTGGAGGCTCTCTGATGGACAGTGGGGCTTGAGGCAGGGCAGGACGCAGCACTCGGACCCGACTTTCTGTCTCTCCAGGCTGGGGGCTCGGTCTATGAGGATTTATTTGAGAATAAAGTAGGTGGAAAGTATGCTCTCCATACATGCGCACCAGCTGAAGGACCTTTTCTAAACTGTCTCAGCCTGATGGAGGAGCATCTTCTAAGGCCTGAGAGGCTTTAGGAGGTGCGCTTTCTGGAGACGGTCGCTGGATAAATGTGTGGACTGTCAGACTGGGACGCACTTTGGTGGAACCTTTTTGCTTTGGAGGAATCTCCTCATGACGGATTTACATCGCGTTTCAACCGACCTTTCAGCTCCAAGATGAAGCTCAGATCTTCAGAACTGGGTTACCTGTGAGTACACCTGATTATCTGCCCAGTACCAGTTAATACTTTTATTATAGAGCCCCTCATTAACAGCCACCCCACTTTTCACAGGTTGCTCCAATTCATGACGCTCCTCTTTTACACCCAGGTAAGCTCCTGCAACTCCAGCAGCCCAAACTAGATGTTAAAACATAGATGGTGATGATTTGATTGCATTCAGTTACAAGAGCATTAGTGAGGTCAGGTACTGATGTTGGAGGATCAGAAACTTCGATTCAACTCATCTTTGTGGCTCCATCACTCCAGAGAGCAAGGCTGCACTTCTAAAAATTAAAAAGGTTCCCAAATGGATGGGATGGGGGGGGGGGTTCTAGGAATGCCACCTATTTCTGACTTACACAAAAAACGGGTGTCTAAAGGGCCCACATCGTATAAAACTATTATTATAATTTTTAAATTTTATGATAGTAGTTTCACTTGATATGGGCCCTTTAGAGAACCGTTTTTGTTTTCGTGTTTATATACATTTTGTTATAAGGAGTATTTCAAGCTTTTTAAAGGAGGTACAATACAAGTCAGAACACACGTCATTTATATATCAGTCCTAAAGTCACTTTAACAAAAGCATCCAGTTTAATTCTAAGGGATAAATGGATAAAGAGGAGTTGGGAAATGGTCAGATAAAAGTTAAAAACACACAAGTGGACCTCAAGGGGAAAGAAAGTCAAACCCAAAAAATGTAGGATATGGGAAACATAAACTGCAGAGTTCTTTAGAGAGTCAATTGGTTCCAAATAGCCCTTTTTTGGCACCTTTATTTTTTACAAGTGTGGAGGGTTTTATACCCCCCTAGCCGACTCTTGGCGTTGGGCATGGTGACCTTAGGCTCAGGATTATACAAGCTAATGAGAAGGGATGAATACGCTTTCAGACATATAGGGCACGATGCTTAGGAAGAATCAAAGTCGTGCTAATTCAGTCGTGTTCGTGCACGCCTGTGTGTGTTCAGTAAATGTATTGTACCCACTCACTCATCATTATGAAGCCTTTGGCAAAATGTCAGACATCTTGAAAAGACGTAAACCCCCCCCCCGTGCCCGAGAGGTAATGGTAATAACATGTGGGCAAACGGCGCACGGCTGAACCGAGAAGAAAAGGGATCGTGAGGGGAAACGGCGCAGGGAGATGGAAGAGGAAGAGCAAAGCAGCCTATCAGAGGCCCGACATCTCCTGCACGGAAAGTCCTCGAGGGATTTGTTTTGCCTCTGATAGGACGTGTTTCCATCTCCTTGCTTCTGATTGGCTCATTCCCCAAACTCTAATGAACTTAAGTGACTGTAATTTCAGCGCTCTTTATGAAATAAAGCTTGTGAGAGTCTTAATATGTATTGAACCGGGACAATAGTAATGATCACAGATGTGAAGGGACCAGCCTCCCCAAGATCCACTTAAAACGTTCATGTGGGTTTATGTACTAAAACCAGTCGTAATTCATTTTCTCGTAATGACCATATTCTAGCCTATCCCTTAGAATTAAACAGATTTTTTGGGTGATTTAGTGGTTTTAAGACTACTATCTACTATTTAACCTCGTTTACAAAGCATCCCAGGCTGAAACGCTTCTTATAACTTCAGCATTTGTGGGCGGGGCTAAACTGTTAGAGGTCGAATAGGCATATATATATAAAAATGCATTGGCTTTTGTGACATCACAAATCACATCTAAAAATGTGTGTGTTGTATAAACAAACAACAAAAAAAATCATCCAAAAAACGCCCCCCAGGACTATTTGTTTTTTAAAGGAAATTGGACCCTTAACTCTTCAGTAGGTCTAAATGTTGTGAGGATGATGAAAAACGTGTGGTCTTTTTTGTAACAAACAACAAAAAGTGCAAAAGTAAAAACACCCAAATATTTCATTTGTAAAACAAACAAACAAATGAATGAGGTTGGTTTAAAAGGTAGCTTTTAATAAACGTCAAAAGAATCAAACTTATCAATTGTTTTAAACACAGTAAAAGTGGGGTTGGGCCAGCTCACTTTAATAGAACGAAGGAACTGTTTGTTTGTTTCATAGAGTTCCTGCGACAAACTATTGATGTTGTTGGTAGCTCAGTACCTACAAAGAAGATAAGAAAATAAGTAAAATAAAGGAATTAATGGTCAGCTCACAATCAGTTTATTTTTAGTACAAAGCACAGTGTGTGTGTGTGTGTGTGTGTGTGTGTGTGTATATATATATATATATATATTCATTTATGCAATATAAATATGAAATATATATTTCGTAATAATAGTTTTACATGAAATGGACCCTTTAGAGAGCGCTGTAGTGTTAATATACATTTTGTTAAAAGTTATAAGGAATTCTTCAGTCTGGATTGTTTTTTTAAGAAAGTACAACACATATAATTTATATATACAACAGTTCTGCAAACTATTATATATATAAATGCAAAGTTGGTGCTAAAAGTCTCATGCATACATACACACACGCACGTACACACACACACACACACACACACACACACACACACACACACATATATATATATATATATATATATTTGTATA
>JBBJLS010000011.1:2167057-2181560 GCA_037577275.1 Bryconaethiops microstoma
TGCTGACTTGGGGTTAGTGACTTTTGTGGGGGGTGTGTGTGTGTGTGTGTGTGTGTGTGTGTGTGTGTGTGTGTGTGTGTGTGTGTGTGTCTGTGTGTGTGTGAGAGAGAGAGCAAGAGAGAGAGAATTGCACCCTTAAAAACGTATGTGCCGTGAAAAGTGTTGCGACTGTCATCACCTGACAGACCAAACGTGTGAAAGTGAGTGTATCGCAGCGATAGTCTCTCTCTCTCTCTCTCTCTCTCTCTCTCTCTCTCTCTCTCTCTATCCTTCTCTCTCTCTGCACCACTAATTGAGTGACTGACAACTTGTCTTGCTGTCTAGTCTTTGTGAAGGATATGAGTTTTGAAAGAATGCTTCTGTCCATCATGGAGAGAGAAAGGGAGAGAGAGAGAAAGCATGAAGTTTATTAAGTTAAGGTGTTCTTCTGCAGTGTCTGTCTCTCATGCTTAGCTCGTGCTCTTCAGGGACCACACACAGTGTGCAGTTACCAAAGCAATGCAGCAAAACAGTGTTGCTCAGTTGCTCGTATTTATACTGTTATTCATCTGCACAACATACTAGTGTTGTGCTCATATTGCTACATTTTGTCGTTGTGATGCTCCTTCTGATATACAAAAACACACTGGTCAACCAGTTACGTGGCATGAAGAAAACTCAGCTTTATCGGTGCTATTTTATCCAAAATCATTTATAGAGCTGCGGAGTGATGTCACAATATTATTCATGTCAAGTAATTGGGCAGCAAGGTTTCAATCCAGTTCCTTCTTTTGTGTAGCTCTAGAGAAATAAATGTTGTATTTTTTTTCTGTAGTTCTTATCTATATATTTTATTAGAGATTATTTTATTATTATCAACGTCAACAGATTTGAAGATGAAAAATATCGGCCCACAATTCTCATAACAGTGCATTCAGAATCATTTACTTATGTTCATCAAAACACTCACAGAAACACTCTACACTGGCTGCACCAAGTGTCAAGTGGCCATAAAATCATTGTACATCTTAGCCAAAAGAACTGATTCTGATCTGAGCTGATACTCGTCCTGCACCCCTAATATATTGTTCAGTCGTAGTGTTTTGTGTGTGTGTGTGTGTGTGTGTGTGTGTGTGAGTGTGTGTGTGTGCATAAGTGTGTGCACTCAGTTTAGGTGCAGGACCGTGAAGGTCTAGAGCACTCTGGTGGGTCATTACAGAGCTTTTCTTTCTTTATTGTAGCTCATGACATACACACACACACACACACACACACACACACACACACACACACAACAGGCTACAGAGACATAAAGAACAGACTAAAATGGAGATGTGAGAGAGAGGGTAAGAGAGGAGTTGAAACTGTAAGAGGTTTGAGGATTGAAGGACAAAGAGAGAGAAAGTGTGCATGTGTGCGTGTGTGTGTGTGAGAAGTGTGTCTACTGTCTGGCACTTTGGGAGAAATAGTGGATTGATTGGAAGAGTGTAAATTACAGAAGGCAGTCTGCACGTGTTAACTCCCTTTCATCTTTCGGTTCTCACATTCCCTCACGCTCACGGCAGGCAGTAACACTCTCTCTCTCTCTCTCTCTCTCTCTCTCTCTCTCTCTCTTTCTTTCTCTCTCTCCGTCTCTCTTTCTATTTCTCTCTCTCCGTCTCTCTGTCTCTCTCTCTCTCTGTCTCTTTTTTTCACTGTTTCTCTCTCTCTCTGTGTAACTGTCTATTTTTCTCTCTTTCTTTCTCTCTCTCTCTCACTCCCTTGCTCTCTCGGTCTCTCATTCTTATCTCTCTTGCTCTCTCTCACCCCCCCATCTTGGCTGTAAGATTTCACCTTGCCTGTCTTTGTCCCTGTTTGTCTGGCTCTTTGTTTAAGTCTGGCTGAAGTAGCTGTGTGTGTGTGTGTGTGTGTGTGTGTGTGTGTGTGTGTGTGTGTGTGTGTGTGAGATGTGAGATGTGAGATGTGAAGGTGTCAAGGCGCCTCCTCTGCCTTAATGGTATTCTTTCTTTCTTGTTTGGGTACATGCTGTATCTTTAGGTGGTAAAAGCCAGTTATTCTGCCGGTGCACTTTTTAATGTCAGTCTCAAGGCTGAACTAGGAGAGTGTGTGTGTGTGTCTTTGTGTCTGTGGATGTGGGTGTGTGAGTGTGTGTTTCTTCAAGCGAACACAGAGACACTAACCTGACAAGTTTGTGTTGTGATAGACTATGAAACACAGCTCTTTGATTCGTTCTTTGCTGTCATTCTAGCGCAGACACGGGACCGAGTGCTGAATGCAGTAGATTTACTGTTCTTTCACTCTGTTACACGTTTAGACTCTTCCTAGTCATAAAATTCCCTCCAGAAGTATTGACCCCCATGGTGAAGAAAGACTGAGAAATCCAGCTTGATAATCATTTTGATCTTCACACTGACAGCAAGAGAAATAAAAAGGTTCCAGTTGTTTTTGTTTAGCTCATCTTCACCACTACCCTGTATATGACAGATGGGTCAGTCCTGTTTCCATATAGTCTGATCATAGCCACCTTGTTCTCTTGCCAAAACTGACTGGCTGTTCTTCTTCTACCTCTTCTTCTTTTGAATAAAGTCTTTTATAGTTTTAAAGTCATAGCTGCTACAGAAAGCCGATCTGTGTGTGGTTTTTGCTTTCTTTAAGACAAGCCCATATGCACAGACAAGTCTGACCTGATAGCAGTTATCTGTATTGACCTTATATCTGCAAATGATTGCTGGGGAAAAAGAAGGAATCCAGTCTTGTAACAAATCAATTACTAAAAACAACACACACACACACACACACACACACACACACACATACGTACAGTGCGATGTCCTGTGAGGTAGCAGAGTGTTTGAGTAGTATGATAGCCCTGAATGATAATCTTGAATACTTTTCTTTTTAGATGTTCAGCACTTACAAACATCCCTCTTATTTCATTCCCCTTTTATTGCCCCCATAATTTTATATTGTGTGTGTGTGTGAGAGAGAGAGAGAGAGAGAGAGAGAGAGAGAGAGAGAGTGTCCTGTGCATCACTGGTCCTTCATCAGTAGTCATTGGTGGGCTACTCTCAGCCCAGCAGTAACAATGAATTGACTTTAACAAACAAGCGCGCACACACACACACACACACACACACACTGTGTGTGTGCTGAGAATGACCCACCACTCAAATAGACCTCCTCACTGGTGGGCCTGTGGGGGTCCTGATCATTGATGAGGGGGGTAAAGGGGGTTAATAAATATGGCAAGGAAACAGATGGACCGCAGTCTGTAATTATAAACTACAAAGTGCACCTGTTTGGTCAGTGTGGCTGATAAAATGAGCAACAAGTGCAGACACAAGGCAGGTGTACCATGGTAGGTTACACCATGTGGAAGGATTTTAATATACGCGTATGGCTGTTTTTGTTCGTATTTCAATTCTCCATCGCTCTGCCGCTGAGCAGCCGCAAGCAAAAAGGTCACTGAAACAAATAAAAGGCTCTATAATGATCACATGTGGGAATGTGGAGCACAGCATTGTTGTTTATCACCATGTTGGTGCAGATGATGATCATAAATTTACATTATCTGAGCTTAATTTCCGTGTCTGTTGCTCTTGTCGTTTGTATGCTAGAATGGAGTTGGTGTAGTAAGGCTTTCTACATTTTCTTGTTTTGCACAACCTTTTCATTGTTTATCTTTTTTCATTGTTCATCATTCCTTCACACTGCTTTTGACATTCCTTCATTTTTCAATGCATAAACATTCAGCACATAACTGCATTTCACACTGATAACACTCAGTTGTTTAACTTTGCAGTCCACCCTTTCATCCCTCTATCCTCCCTCAGAAGCCCAGCCTATTTTTAATTTATCTACAACAACTCAATATGATCAATTCTGCAGCTGATCCAGTTCACATGACTACATGCCGTATTGATAGCACTCGTTTATCTTATCTGCAATCCATTCTTTAGTGTTTACGTTGTCCCGTAGAGCTCCCACTGATTTCATTAGGCCTCGGAGTTAAAGGTGAAGCCGTGCAAGTTTAATTTCTTACTTGGGTAAGTGGCTGCATTTAATTTCTTGTAATTATTTTAGGTGAAACATTTCAAAGTTTGTTCACAGTTCACAGTTTCTTTTGCTGTATTTTGTCAGAATATGGTTTAGGTGGCCTGGATGGGCTTGTTAACTTTTCCCAAGAAAGAGAAAATAGTATGGTTATTATAATATTTATAATTTTTAAAATATAATATTACACTGGTGCTGATGGGAACCAGGTGTGATTCCTGTGATACAGATATTGTCATTTTATTTTCCATCCAAAACAAATCAGTACATGATTAACCTCTGAGTTATGCTTTAGTATAGGCAGAGAGATGATGAGGACTTTAGCTTAAGTAAGAAAGATTATGCGCCAGTGGCTTTGTACCTCTCATTAGGAAAGACTGAGATAAATGAGCGAATAAGCAATAATGCAGTTGGTGCTTGCTCTCTCTCTCTCTCTCTCTCTCGCTCTCTCTCTCTCTCCATCACTCTGTCTCTCTCTTTCTGTCACTTTATCTCCCTTTCTTTCTGTCACTCTCACCCTCTGTCTCTCTCTTTCCCTCTTTCTTCTTTCTCTCTCTCTCTCTCCCTCTCTGTCTCTCTCACTCTCTCTTTCTGTCTCTCTCTGTCACTCTCTCTCTCACGCTTTCTGTCACTCTCTCGCTTTCTGTCTCTGTCTCGCTTTCTGTCACTCTCTCTCCCTCTCTCTCTCTCCCTCTGTCTCTCTCACTCTCTTTCTGTCATGCTCTCTCTCTCTGTCTCTCTCACTCTCTCTTTCTGTCTCTCTCCCTCTGTCTTTCCCTCATGCTCTCCCTCTTTCTTTCTGTCATTCTCTCTCACTCTCTCCCTCTCTCCCTCTCTCTTCTTTCTCTCTCTTTCCCTCTCTCTTCCTCTCTCTCTCACTCTCTCTTTCTGTCACTCTCTCTCCCGCTCTCCCTCTCTCTTCCTCTCTCTCTCTCTCTCTCACTCTCTCTTTCTGTCATGCTATCTCTCCCTCCCTCTCTTCTCTCTCTCTCTCTGTTTTTCTGTGCAAGTCTGTGTGTGTGTTACTACACCTGTCAGCTGCTGCCGTGTTTGTGTGGTTTAGTGTTGGCGCAGTCTCAGAGGTTTATAACGTACAAAGTGAGGAGCGGTTGTTGGGCATATGGGTTTCGAGGCTGCAGAATCACTGATTGTGAGAAACGTTTTCTTCCTGTCTAACTGCCTACTGAACACGACCTTCATAACAGAGGAGAAAAGGCATCCGTCTGAAAGTGGCTGCATTGATTCTAGAAAGTCAGAATCAACTCATTTAAAAAATGATACTAAACTGTACCAGAATAGAATGGCCGCAGCATCTCCACATGTCAATACTGCAAACCCCACATTACAGTGCAGGTTAACTTTCACTAGACCTGACTGAGCTGCTGGAGCCGACCTCCCAAAATCAAAAGCGTGATTACAGTCATTACTTGTCTGTTGTCTGCCTTAAATATTCATATGCTGTGTGCGTGTTTCTCTGAAAGATTAATTGCCATTGGGACAAATGAAGTTGTTTGGTTGAGTGGTGTAAAGTACAGAAGCAGCACTATTCCTCTGATGACCTCACTGTGTTGACCTCATGCTTAAAGCCCTTGTTAGCTGGGGGGGGGCTGCTATGGTCATGGGGTAGGGCTTTCTTTGTAAAGGAACCCTTACAAAGGGAAGAGCTTTTAAATCAGATCCAAAAGAGCACAACTGGGCTTAAAGCTGTGTGATGCAATCTGTCTGTTTGAAATGCTGGCAGCTCTCTCTCACTCTCTCTCTCTCTCTGTATGTGTGTCTCACTTTCTCTTTGTCTTTCTCTCTCTGTCTCTGTCTGTGTCTCTCTCTTTCTATTTGTCTTTCTCTCTCTCTCTTGCTCTCTCTGTCGCTGTCTCTCTTCCCCTCACTCTGTCTATCTCTTTCTTTCTTTCTCTCTCTTTGTCTCTCTCTCCCTCCTTCTCGTTTCCCCTCTCTCTTGCTCTCTCTGTCAGCCCCCCTCTGTCCCTTTCTCTCTCTCTTGCACTCTGTCTGTCTCTCTCTCTTCCTCTCTCCCTCTTTATAGTTTGTCTGTGTCTCTCTCCCTCCTCATGTGTGCATGCAGTGTTACCATGTTTTAGTTGTCCTACATGCAGACGACTGTATCGATTTTAATTAATTAAGGACTGTTTGACTGTGTCTTCAGCTCATTGTTGTTACTTTTGAAATACTTCTGCTTATGAGGACCAAATACCTAGAAAGACATTCCTTTCCCACGGAAGACTATTTTTATTTTTTCCTTACTCTCATCTCTTATGAGGCATCCCCATAGCATGGATACACACACTCTTGCGTTCATTCTACTCTCATTCTACTCTCATTTTAGAAAAAAACACTCTCTCTCTCTCTCTCTCTCTCTCTCTCTCTCTCTCTTTCTCTCTCTCTCTCATCACCCCCCTCACCCCCCTACCTCATGTCTGTGTCTGGGGGTTATGGCCACATTACTGCCTCTGTCTGGAGCCTGGAGAAACCCAACACCTGACAGAGACAGACAGTTCGAGAGAAGGAGAGTGTGGGAGAAAAAAAGAGGGAAAGAGGGGGAAATGGGGTAACCTGATCTTTCTGGTTAGTCTATTCAATACAAAGGTCACTTGCCTAGGCACAAAGCATTAATCCATACACACACACACACACACACACACACACACACTCCTAAGCAAAACTAGACATGTTAACAGTCCCCCCCCCCCAGTGCTGTAGTATACAAAATGATGTAATGCCCAGCAACAGAATACAGAATAATGGAAGTTCTCTCATGGCGGCCTTGCCTATGGAATTAAAACTGACTGAAACATCAAGGAAGCACAGATATTATTCTAATGCTCATTTCTTTTCTTCAGGCGAAGGAAGGGTGGGTGAGAGATAAATTATCAGAGGTGCTTTATTGTCACATTAAGAAATGTACACTTCTTGTACCATGAAATGAAATATGTCAGTTGATTAGAATTCCAATCCCTCATTCTGTTATCATCTTCCTGAACATGCCTGGATTTGGCCACTACTGTACGTTTTTTTAATTAATAATGTGTTTTCTTATCTCTAAAGCGTGTTATACAGGCTGAAATTCATGGAGACGTAATATTACTCGGAATCACAGAAGCATCACTGTATTGGGCCGTCCTGACGTATTTTTACAGTTTCACTCTTAATGATTAAGGTGCCCAAAAGGGTTCTTGCGTTATGCCATCTTTGCTTCATATATAACCATTCAATTGATGGTTCCTTTTGTAAATTCCTTTTTTAAATAAGATGTGTGACGGTAAAGGTTCTAGGAAGACCACATAAAGCTTCACAGTTTCCCATTTACAGAAAGGTTCTTTAGGGAAATAAAATTCTGCTTTAATGACACTGCTGAAGGAACCCTTTCAGGCACCCAAGAGTGTTGGGTATCAGCTATATTAAGCCTGAGCCACTTCCGATCCTTTTTCCTCTTGCATTCAGTTTACACCACTTTCATAGAGGTGTCCTACAACCAGCAGAAGTGAGGCATGGTTTCAGAAGTTAATGAGAGATTTATGAGTCTGGAGTGTGGAACCGTTCTGCAGTAAATTAAGAGAACTTAAAACATCTACCACACCTATCACAAAAAATATGAGCAAGCAGCTATTAAGCTTCGAGTCTATTTTGACAGATTAAAATGAACACAAGTAGTCTCAGCCAACACTGCTCCAGTAGATGGATGAGTTGGGCAGATCTTTTGCACAACAGACAAACAAGGATGGGAGTCATCATGACCAATCCCCCTCCCCTCCCTACCCACTGATCCAGCTGGCACTGGGGAATCCAGTGTTAGTGCTCCCTCCTTCTCCCTTTGGTGATAGCACTTTTCTGTGATGCCCCGCTCTATCTCCAGTCATTAAAACATGAAAATGACCATTGTTAGGGAATGAAACAATTCAGCTTTTATTTAGTGAGTGTGTGTATGCATAACAATGACATTAATACACATCAGTGGACATATCCCACAATTATAGAAAAACAAACAAAGCAACAAGAAAATTTGAACAGTGATCAATGGAAACAGTCCACAATTATAGCAAGTCAATGGAAACAGTCCACAATACAGGAATACAAACCTGTATGTGTGTATGCATGGCCCAAACATTGATGAAAGTCAGGGGAAATTGCCTATAAATATAGAAATGTACACGTGTGTATGTGCATTGCACAGATAGTGATGGAAGTCAGTGGAAAGTTGTTCATGATCTGGACAGTATTTGAAGTCAGGGGAAATCGCCAACAAAGATAGGAATACAGTTGTGTGCATGTGTGTGTGTCCGCATGGCCTGGGGCCTGGTGATCCCCTTTCAGCCAGGGGTTTTCTTGAGTGCAGCCCCCACGTGTGTCCTGGCTGAGTTCCAAAGGAGCCGGCTCCCCTGCCTGTGCCAGACGCAGATCCCTGGAGGCACAGGCAGACAAAGCTGGGCGCCATCCAGCTCTCTAAACACACGAGACCCCCCCTCCCCACCTTACCCACCAATCCAGCTGGCACTGGGGGATCCAGTGCTAGTGCTCCTTCCTTCTCCCTTTCATGATAGCGCTTTTCTTTGATGCCCTGCTCTATCTCCAGCTGACACACATGCTTACTCCCTTGTTTCTTGGGAATGCTTACACACACACATGCGCGCGCACACAGACACACTTCACTACAGCTGTGGTGGCCACTGTGTGGCAGTGTGTTATTTGAGTGTGTGTTCGTTGTGTGTGGCCTCATATCAAAACCGCTGACTATTTAGGTTAATAACTTCTCGCCCTTTACTGTACGCCACCCGCCAAAATACCAGCATGCACCCCTCTGCGCCACCCACGGCGAGTCCCGGAGAGGCCGCCCACCGCTGCTGGGTGGGTTTGGAGATGTGTGGTCCCTCCATAGGGTTTTCATTAGGTTTCCCTCACTGCATCAGCTAAGCAGCAGTAAAGAATCTAAACCACCAAATTTATACACATTAGAGTGTGTGTGTGTGCGCACAAATATGTGCGCAAGAACAGTAATGCTGCATAACTACTGTGGCACGTTCCTCCCGAGAAGGGCCCTGCTCAAAGCTTTTCTGTAAAGTGAACATTTCTTTCAAGTGTGTGCTAGAGACTGCCTGGAAAATTGCATAGAGGAACTGTAATTGATCGGATATAAAGACTTAATTGACATTTATGACTCAGTTAAGGGAGGCAAAATTATAACTTCGTTATAATTTAAGACCATGAAACACCATACTGTCCGAGGAAAAAAAATGTACAGTTTGGGAAATTTCAGTCCCCTAAAGGTACAAACAACATAAATGTACCCTCAGAAGTACAACATGGTCCTTAATGTCCAGTCATGTACAATATGTTGTCAAAATGTACATCACACCTGTATGAGCTTGTTGGACATCCAATTCCAAAACCTTGCACATTAATATGAAGGTAGTACTTTTTGGGGAAGACAGGGATTTTTTGCCAGGTAGTCAGCTAGATAGTTAAGCATGATTCATAACTTCAGTCCAGTTGTGGCGTGCTCTACACCACTCCAGCCAAGTCTTGGCACAGTGATTTTAGGTTTGTGCACAGCTGCTCAGCCATAGAAACCCATTTCATGAAGCTCCTAAAACATAGTTCATGTGCTGAGGTTTTCAGCGCCAGTTTCTAGGATAGATGATTTTTAAGCAGCATGTGCTTCAAGACTCTCTTTTTTCCAATTTGTGGTCCAGCTACTATGACTCCTAGATTTTTACTGTCAGTGGTCTTGTTCTGTCCACTTTCCCTGATTTTGTCCTGTCTGTAACCCCTGGCCTAACTGGACCCACATGGCTACCAGACCAGGTAACATCAAGGAAAGGAAGCTTTATTCAGGTATTTGGACTGTCCCAGTTTAGCTTTGTTTGTCCATAAGAATGAACTCTAACCTATCTTTCCTCGTCTTACCTCAGGAAAGCTGTGAAATTTAACAGCAGTTTGTTATTGCCTTGTAAATTAAAATCACTGCCCCTGTTTATTTATTTAACTATTTATTTATTTATCTATTTATTTATTTATAGTTTTTCAACTACTTGTCAACATCTAATACAAAAGTCCATATTTCAAAAAGACGTGGAATTTTAGAAAGTAAATTATTTTGTGTTTTATTATCATTATTATTATTAGTAGTAGTGGTAGTAGTAGTAGTAGTAGTAGTAGTAGTAGTAGTATTATGCAACAATAATAACAGTTGTTTTAATATAAACAGAGTCCTTTAACATATAAAAAAGCGCATGCATTTGACTCTAATTAGTGAAACTCCAGCAAAAACATTTGTGCCTCTGATGAAAATCATTATGCTAAATGGGGCCTTTCACACGTAATCTAGAGGAACATCTCTTCTCCACAACCCCACTCTCCCATCCCCATACAATCATTGGTTTTAACTTTTTTACTAACTTAAAATAATGCATGGATCTCTATTATCCAGTGACAAACAATAAGATTAACTGACCCCAGAAGTGGAATAAATCTCAGAAATGCAGTGGCTCTGAGGATCTTTCTAAATGAATTAGACCATAGTCATTCAGTAAATGTGATAAAATTAGAATTGACCCAGAGAGAAATAGAACTAATGTGACATAATCCATGATGTCTGATTTAGTGCCTTTGCGCCAAAAGACGTGAGTCCTGGCAGTGTCAGAAACGGTGGCCCAGAATCCCAGTGTGACGACTGCCATGACACACATGACCTATATAGTGTGACCTGCCTTAAATGAACCAACAGTAGTTTAAAATAGTCTATTAACCTCAGGCTCACTTTGGGGAACCGGCATGTTATGACTCCAGATTTTCCCTCAAGTTTGCACAGTAAAAAAAGCCCTTAACCCAAGCAGAGTAAAATGAAAGTGATAAAATAGTGGTAAAAAAAGTGTTATAAATAAAAGTCGTAATAAATAAAATAGTACAATAATAAGATACATAGTAGACAGTGTTGAACGTTTGCAAGTATTTACAAATTACCTATAATGTAATGATTTGCGAGCATTAACAAAATATCTGTAATGCAAGCGTAAAGTAGGCTTTATGTGGGGAGGTCACACCTCTGCTGCCAGGCTTTGGTTGTGTCATGAAGCAGAAACTTAATGAACGGTGGCAAAACATTATAGGTGGGACTTTAGGCTGTTGTTGAGCACTGTGAGAAAGTTAGCTTAATGTGTTAATGCAGACACCGAAGTCTTGAACAGCCCACATTGTTCCTCTAATGTGAACTCTAATGTGTTCTGAAGACATTATAAACTCATAGGGCTGGACAGGCCCCCCTCCCCCACAGCTAAAGTTCAGTCCCCCTCACTTCTTCTTTAACACCACTGCACACAATAGCAGCTGTGACTCCTCACAGCACCACGGAGAGTTTGTGAATGTGGCTTGAGGAGCCATGGCAGCCGTGAAGCTAAAGCACATAAGCTGTTAAGGTTTTGGAATGCCT
This sequence comes from Bryconaethiops microstoma, assembly GCA_037577275.1. Lineage (NCBI taxonomy): Eukaryota > Metazoa > Chordata > Actinopteri > Characiformes > Alestidae > Bryconaethiops > Bryconaethiops microstoma. The sequence goes on from JBBJLS010000011.1 coordinate 2,178,528, forward strand.
TCCATTAATGAGCCTTATATGCAGCCTAATGGCCTGGACTGAGAGACTCGAGGAGCTTTTATTCTCAGGTCTTAAGGCTCCTCAACCAGGACCTGGCTCACATTCACACAACAGCACTCCCCATACCATAATACTCCCCATACCATAATACTCCCCATACCTTAATACTCCCCATACCTTAATACTCCATTTACCGTAATACTCCTCATACCATAATACTCCCCGTACCATAATACTCCCCGTACCATAATACTCCATATACCATAATACTGCTCATACCATAATACTTCATATACATAATACTCCCCATACCATAATACTGCATATACCATAATACTGCTCATACCATAATACTCCATATACCATAATACTCCCCATACCATAATACTCCATATACCATAATACTCCATATACATAATACTCCTCATACCATAATACTGCATATACCATAATACTGCTCATACCATAATACTCCCCATACCATAATACTCCTCATACCATAATACTCCATATACCATAATACTGCTCATACCATAATACTCCATATACCATAATACTCCCCATACCATAATACTGCATATACAATAATACTCCTCACACCATAATACTGCTCATACCATAATACTCCATATACCACAATACTCCCCATACCATAATACTGCTCATACCACAATACTGCATATACAATAATACTGCTCATACCATAATACTCCATATACCATAATACTCCTCATACCATAATACTCCTCATACCATAATACTCCTCATACCAAAATACTCCTCATACTATAATACTGCTCATACCTTAATACTCCATATACCATAATACTCCTCATACCATAATACTCCCCATAGCATAATACTCCATATACCAGGGCTGGGCAATTAATTTCTACAGGGGGCCACATGAAAAATCTGAACTGTGTTGGAGGGCAGAACCAACGATAACATGAACTTAATTCTGCTCAATATAAATTTTCTCCCATTGTAAAAAGCAGTAAATTATATATTTTTATAAACTGCTACTAGGCTTATCATGACACTGAAATTTCAAACTTAATACTGATATTAAGGATGGTGCTCGATACTGTGTTCGATACTACAGGTGTGGGGAAAAAACAAACTTTTTAATAAATAATTTAAAGTGTGCTCAGGGGCCATCGCACCGGTTCTCTGCGGAGGAGAGATTTGCGACCGGCCTTGTTCGATAGATCTTGGGGAGCTGAGAGTCCCTGTAAAATTTCGCGGCGCTAGGTTGTTTCCTGGCCGAGCTACAGGGCAAACTGCTCTGTGACAGCTGTTTTTAAAGGTGCATGCCACTTTTTTTCCTCCATAGAGAGCCAGAGGGAGAGCCTCGGGCATCCAAAGCCCCAAAACTCGCCCTGGCTCTCTACTGAGGAAAAAAAAGCAGCACACATCTTTAAATCTTTGCACAGTACTGTATGTCAAATTATTCTATTTTTTATACTATTTTTGTTTGATGGTTATTGCACTCAGGAGAGATTCACATTGTACATCTATACCTTTGTATGTGGCAAAAATCTTGATTCTTGAATCTTGAGTTCATTTTGTGTTTGTGTCTTTGACAGAAAGCAAGTAGCAGGATGTGACGTATAGGGTAGTTTTAGAGCAATCAAACACACTGTGGTCGTAATCTAGTGTGTATCGTAAGAGTTTCTTAAATTATCGTGATTTGTCTTTGCTGTATCATCCACTCTTACTGTGTTGCATGCATATTTCTATATTTATAATGATAATACTGACTTTTTCCAAATTCATGCATCATAGATGCTGATAAGGGTGTGCAACTTACTTGTCAATGTATAGAAAATAATATATTTAGTTTTAGAGAGTCTTTCAAAGAAAACTATTTAAAGTTAATTAATTGAAGAAAAAGTTTAGCCACACTCTACAAATCTCTCTCTCTCTCTCTCTCTCTCTGTCTCTCTGTCTCTGGAGCATAGCAGTGTTGGAGGGGGGGTTTAGACTTGCCGACGCCCTCTCAGCCATAGGTGTCTGCAGTGGGAGGGACCTGCAGTCCTCTTAGCCTATAGGAAGCCACAACAGAGGCGCCACAGCTTCAGTGGTGTGTGTGCGTCTACATCTGTGTTTGACTTTAGGTGTGTGCTTTTAATCATTTGCTTCTGTCCTTCATCCTTCTTTATCTTCACATCAGACATGTCCACTTGAAGGATGTGTGTCTGTGTGTGTGTGTGTGTGTGTGTGTGTCTTTGTCTGTGTGTGTCTGTCTGTCTGTCTGTCTGTATGTATGTCTGTCTGTCTGTGTGTGTGTGTGTGTGTGTGTGTGTGTGTGTTAGCATGAAATGCAGCAGCTGTGTGCTGAACGCTGTTTAAAGCAGTTAGGTCTCTATTTTTACTCCTGGCAGCCCTGTGAACTCTTGGGGTGACTCACTCACAAACTTTATGAACTTTGTGTGTGTGTGTGTGTGTGTGTGTGTGTGTGTGTTTGTGTTTGTGTTTGTGTCTGTATGTTTTTGTGTTTTGTTTGAGAGTTTGTGTCTGTGTCTGTGTGTGTGTATGTGTGCATGTGAGAGAGACAGGGGAGAGAGGAAGAGAGAATGTTTTAAACAAAGTCACGTGCTGAAGCAGAGGCAGAACAGCTGCATGTGGTTTGTTTCTCTCTCTCTCAATCTTTTTTCTTTTTTCTTTCTCTCTCTCTCTCTTTATATCTCCCTCTATTTTGCCTGTTTTCTCCCCCTTCTTGCAGTCATTATTGCCTCGTCTGGTGACCCCAAACCCAGCAGTTATCAAAACACGGACCTCTGCACACACTCACACACGTACACACACACACACACACACACAGAATGCCATATTCATCTCCTGCGTATACTAACTCTTTGTATCTGTTAAGAGATTCCAGATGTTCGGATGTACATGTGCGTATTCACCTGTGTGTGTGTGTGTGTTTTCCTTTGAATCATTACTGGATTGATATGTGTTATATATATATATATATATATATATATACAGTCGTAAATGAAATTATTCATACCCCTGGCAAATATTGAC